>JAZKJV010003888.1:0-273922 GCA_037367405.1 Ottelia alismoides
TATGGTTGGTAAATCTCTTGTTTCATAGGTGTTTGTGGAATAGGTCTACCCTGCAAATAACGGGGGTAGTTTTCTCTAATACGAGATTCCCTACAATTTTAGTTAATTGATCCACTTGTTTAGCCATCAACTCTACTTTGTCCAACTTTTAAGCAATGATTTGGATATCCGAGGACGTGTCTCCATTTATTGTTGCATAGTCTATAGCTTGGACTGATCTTTTATATCTATTGTATAACTCTATAGAATAATTGTTGATAGAGTTATCTGCCATGTCCTCATATAATTGCCATACAAAGTTCTCATCCTTATTCAAGTAGTTGCCTCCGCAAGAGCCTTCGACAACTCTCTTGTATGTTTCAGTTAAGCCCTCATAAAATATTTGCACTTGCTTCCATTTTTCGATTCCATGATGTTGGCATTTTCGTAAAAGATCTCTAAATCTTTCCCATGCTTCATGGATTGGCTCTGTGGGTTTTTGGATAAAGTGAGAAATGGCATGCCTAAGTGCATTGATCTTACCAATGGGGAAATATTTCTTTAAGAATGACTCTCTCAACTTGGTCCATGATCAAATCATGACTTCATAGCTACGAAGCCATTGGCTTGCTTTTTGTTGAAGGGAGAATGGGAAGGCTCGGAGGTAAACATGTTCCTTGTTTACCTCCCCTATGTTTAGTGTATCGCAGGCTGCTACGAAATCCTGAAGGTGTATTATAGGGTCCTCGGTCTCTTCTCCCCCGAAATTTGGGAAGGAAGGAAATAGTTGCAGGTTTTATTTCAAAGTTTCCTACTTCTGCAGGGAGTTGGACGACTGATACGAGTTGATGATTAGCAGGATTGTAATGATTTCGTATCGGTATTGGCGGTGGGGTTGTGTAGCCCTTGATGTGCTATCAATTGTCGAACTTGGGCATCTTGCACCTCTTGGCGTTCTGCCATTTGTTGTAATTGTTGCATTATTATAGTGAGTGGACCGGGAGGAGGTGGCACACCAGCCATGGATTTTGTCACGAGCTTGACTTTGGATTTTGGATGATAAATGGATCAAATTCAAGGGGATCAGTAACAGGATTCCTTAATGACCTCCTGCCAAGCATACACAAATCAAACACCAAACAATTTATTTATTCTCACTCAACGCTTATAGTTTAGATATTTTATCTTTTAAGTTTTGATTTGCAGATAAGAATACAAGTTGATTTCGTTTCCTATGATATCTAGCGGTTCAGATAATTCAATGTCCGTTCTTCTGGTTCTGAGGCCAGTCAGAGGGTAAGTAGGTTGGAGCCTCTTTTAGATCAACTTGGATCTTAAACCCCTCGTCTTTCTTAGTTAAACACCTCAGGGACGAGTATACTAAGCAGTATGGTTTTCACAAAATTATCAAGAACCACGGGATTTGGGCTCTGCTCCTAGGGGTATGCGTGCGCGTGCGATTGTGAGAATGGTGCAACAAATAAGTTGGCAAACAAAAATTTATTTTATGATTTTTTGTGACCACTTTAATTTAGTCCAATTAAGATGTATTTTTTTATTTTGATTAGTCGGCAAACAATTAAATGGTCTTTTTAAATGCAAGGTAGGACTATGAGGGAGAAACCCTATGGAGATGCAATGCAATACGGAAAACGAAGTTGATTTTTTGTGTTGTTTTTTAATATGCACAAACAAAGAAATAAAATAGATCCTAGTTATGCCTAAGAAAAGAGAACTTATCGCGAGAACGTTCCAAATATATATTTTTTAACTTCACGTTGATGTTTTACGCGGCTCCTTTCCAATGCGCCTTGTCCCCTGCAGAAAAAAAGAAAGATGGTGAAAAGCAAAATGTAAAGAAAAACTTTTTTATATAAAGCATGAATAATTGCTTGTCCCCGAAACGACGCGTTGGAAAGGTCATCAAGCCATTCCACGTACATAGCCAAGGTCGTTCAAGCTGCTCTCCTTGGCTAAAAGAGTTCTGCGAAGACCCGAGTTCACCTGAGCTCATCCCAAGCCTCTTCGATCACTTCATGTTCCTCTTCGATGTCCCGATTAATAAGATTTCTTCTTTCTTTTATTGTATTCTCCCTTTTAATTTGGTGCAAACACTCAACCCCTCCCTCAGCTGACTGCACCCGAAGCTTTGTCGGACAACCTTTGATAACCCCTTGACTTTGCATCTCCTCTTCTCTAGAACCCATATCACATCGTCCCCTTCTTCTCTGATTTGTCAGAGATGAACCCACTAGGTCCTCCACTTCTCTACTTTCTTCGGACCACATCTCCCCTCACTTATCGCTCGCACGCACCTCACACACGCCTCAGCTATCCACCTAACCATTCTACAGGTTGAAACATTCATTAATTGGAGTTTCATAGAAGGCTCCATCTAGAGCTTATGCTCCGATGAGGAAGCATCGCCCTTCTGTTCCTAGACACTCCGGAAGCTCTTGAGACTACTTTGATCTTCATGTGAGGTCAACGGACATCTTGGGATCTTCAGCAAGCTCCAAGGATGATGGAGGAGCCAAAGCCACCTCGAATAAGTCCTATAATTGCTGCCTTACGAAGGTGGAGGAGGAGCACGAGACATGCTACAGTTACTGTCCGCCTTGATCAAATGGCTCATATGAACTCCGCATTTTACTCCGGATCAGATGACTCAGTGGGTCATAGCCTCCACTAAACCTACTTGGGTTGCACACGTGGCCCGAGCCACCTACCCCGGTCCACACCTCGCTCTGGTCCTGCTCGCACGTGTTGGGTGCGAGCAGGCGAGACAATAGTAGCTGAAGCCCTGCCAAGTTCACCAAATTGCATCGAGGTCCTGGACGCGCATGCCTCACATGGCACACCTAGGTATTTTGCATAGGGACCCCACTGATTATTGAGATTTTCAAAATGGTCCACATGCATGGGACATTTTACAAGGAAGCCACTCCAGCTTCACATATTTGCAAAAATACCGTTCATGGACCTGCTTGTGATATTTTTTAATCATTTTATGCATGTTTTCTTTCAGTTACGTACCTTAAATATTTGCTTTATAACTTGAGCATTTGAAATCTGATTTGGTGATTTCAATTTCATTTTATGTATTTTTTTATTATCTATCCGATGACATAAATTATTCTTTAGCGATAGGAATTTAATTGGATATCTATTATGTCATTTCATTTTCTTTAAATTTCATTGAATGAAATTGGATTAAATTTCATGCATGAATTATTATTGTTGAAATTGGATCTAGTTCTATTGATTATTTAGGGCATGCATTGTAGATTATTTTGTTTGCTTACCATAGCATGTTGCATGTTGTCTCTAACTGAACTTGCATGAACTATAAAAATTGCATTTTGTGGTCTGCATAATATGTTTTAAAGTGTATTCCTATGTGCATTGTTGAACTAGATAGATTAATTATCACTTAATTTAGGTATTAATCTCTGATTAATCATTAGTATGAATCGTATCCTTGAGTTCAACCCTAGACTTCCCTGGTTTAAATATATAAATTAAAACTGAGTCCCTCTTCAGGGAGATATTTCGGGCTCGGTTTCTAATGCGATGCGAAATTGGTTGTGCTAAAACTCTACCAAATTTACTTAGCCAATTTAACGTTCATCATGGATCAAGGACCCAGTCTAAAAAATTCAGTGAAAATCAGGTTGCAATGCTGTAAACAAGTCCAAAGAGATGGAAGGGGGAGTTGACCTAGTAGGGTCAACTTAACTCGATCTGGATCAATCAGATTTCAATAGAAAAATATCCAAATAAATTATAAATAAATAGTAGATGAAATTAAATGAAAAGTGGATAAAATGAAAAGCGTGTGTAAATTAATAGACTAATTTATGATAGTTTTTAATAAATTATAACAATTGCTGCCATGAAGATGGCCACCATCATTAGATGCTTGGAAGCCATTTCCCCTCCTGCCGTTTGAAGGTGTACGCTTAATTATATTGTTGCATGCACCTAATTGAAGATCGTGTGCATTATATATAGCCTTTTTATGGGTAAAAGGATAAGGACGATTCAATATCTTGTGAGCTCCTATTTGTGGAAAATTTAATTTCCTTTTGCATAAAATAAAACATTGGAATATTGACTGTGTCAGATATCCTTAAAAAATTAGATAGGTAGATGCGGGGACAGTTTATACATAAAGTAATTATAATTTGATTTTTCTTTTGAACTTAATAAAAAATGTGCCCACTAGCTACTGATGTCATCATGCAGTACTTGTTTTGGAATTTACAATTAATATCGTAGATGCCAACGAAAATGCTATCATGCATGGTAGTTATCTTTGTTTGACAAAAGTCGAGAGCCTTGATGTTGAACATCCGACCATTGGGTACAAAAATAATAGAATTACAAAAAATCGTGGATGGAAAACCGTTGAAATGTGCTTTGAAGCACCGATCCGATTGCAATCCGAGTACATTTAGTATGGAGTTTTGGATCCGATTAGGATCAGTTTACCAATTACCCCTATATATTTATATTGTAGGGTTAATGTGTGGGCAATCAAAGGTTCTCATTCTGGTAGAATGGTCACCTCCTGGTATTCTTGTAGACTGATGTTTTCTCTCACAGTGGAACCTCTCTTTGCCCATGATTTTTTCTCCGCTACACCAATGGGGTTTTCACACGTGAATCATGCGTACTCTCTGTGGTTGATTGACCTGTGGTTGATTGCACGTTCGAATCATCTTCGACATAAAGAATACAATTTACGACATGTCGAAGGATGATGACCAAAAGGAAAGGCCAGCAAAGCATAAGCTAAGGGAGGAGAATTCAAAGTCAATAATATCAAAAATGATTAGTACAACAACTAGTTGTAACAAAGAAAAAAATTTTTATCTACATCTGGCATGGCCAACAAGCAATATCTGAAGCCTTGCATGAAAGGCAAAACCCAATAATCATTCTTGCAAATCGCTCGAGAAACATACCAGCATAAGAGTCATACCATTTGAGACATTTCACGAAAGGCAATACTTGTTCCTCCGTTGTTCCTGTGCTTGAGAGCCTTGGAGGAATATAGAGACATATAACTTTAAGGAAGGTGTCGTGAACAAGTGATTGCGCCTACAAGGAACACACACCGGATCGAAAGTATGTGTGAAAACCATAGGATAATGTTTTCATTGTTAGAACTCCATTACTTCAGAAATATTGGATGGACTGCACCTTGCAATCCATTGAACTATATTATTCAAGATGTAGAAACGATTTCAAATTCACATTTGTGTCATTTCAAATTCAAGTTAATTCATGAAATTTATTTTGTCCATTAAGACTCAAATTTTAAAGGCCTTGAAATATTGAAAATGGCCCATTCCAAATGTACATGTTAGGAATGCATGTTTTATACACAATTTGAAACACATATTTCATTCATTATTGTAAGTAGAAAAACTGATTTGTGTAATAGGAAAATATACCCAAAATTCATTGATGGAAATGTAGCATACCACAACAAATGTGTTGATTTTGAGGATCCTGAATCGAAAAACTGCAAGAAGGTATGCATTATTGCTTCATGAAGAGGGATTTTGGATGGTAAAGTTTCTAGCAGGTCAAAATGTAACAAGATAAGATATGAAATGCTTCATCAAGAATGGTTTAGGGAGAAAAACAAAACACATCAATTTATCTTCATGAAATAACTTGCAAGAAGTGTTTTAAAGATAAATGTAACACCTCAACCCTCAACATAGTGCCACATCTAAAACTAATAAAGTGTGGGTGTGGAAGTGATGGGACTACTACTTAACAACTTGGGCTTAATTATTTTGGGTGGTTGTCAACGGGTCCAATTGGGACCGAACCCAACAAGTTTTCATGACCAGTTTTCCTCAATAACGGACCGAAGACCTAAATACGAGACGTTGCACATGAATATCACGAAATAATCCTCTCTTATACACGTGTTTAATCCATTTATAAATTTAATATGTTACAAGTTAGGATACGACATACTTGTTCATAAATGCGATCAATATACGACATGTTGACAAATTACTGAAATGTTTAAATTTCTTGACATCTAAGAGATTAAAATGTAATGGAAATTCTTATGGATGATCTTCAGGAAATACTGGGCATCTTGCTTATAAAAAGGTATGCTCACAAACAACATTGATGTTATTTTAGGATCGTGCCGTAGACTCATCCGATGCACAACTTGGTATAACTTATTGCATAGAGTTGGAAGATAAACCACTGGAATATGATCATGTTATCACACATCTTTTTCTAATTGCAAGTTTTCCTTGTCGGAGTTGTATTTATGGAACACTTAGTTATGAATAATGCTTATTCATGAGACAAACTTTATATGTTAATGCTGGTTGATTATCATGCAAGTTTCATTAACCCCTACTCATTCAGTTGAATGTTTATGCGTTCTTCGTCAATGCTACCATGTTCGTGATAGACTATATAAGAGCCAGCATTCCTTCATGAGAGTTCGGCATAAGAGAGGGAATATTTTGCAATACACAATATCCCCATTAAATATCCAACTAAAATATCCATTGATTATAGAGATAGAAGTTGAGAAATTCAAGCCACAATGATCACAATAAATTTAACGTGAAAATCCAATTAATAAACTTCTTCTACGATTTCTCTTCACTTTCTTGGAAAATTTTGCTTCCTTTATCCTAGCGTTACTTTAAATCAAAGGTATCACAGCCTCGTGTACAAGTTGCAGCATTCCTTGGACAATTCCCAAAGGAGGATTTTATCGAGAGAAAGAGACCCACAACTTGAATACATGTTTACAACATGCTGATAGAAAATAGTTCTGTAATAAAACATGAATTCACATGCTTATAGAGTTTTCAGCCCATAATCTGCTCGATAATAATGATGATTGTTGTTGAGAAAAGAGAGCTTAAGTAGCTAGAGAGCTTTGGATAAAAGAGAGCTCAAGAAGGTAAAATCATAAACAGATCTTGAATTGATATTGCGCATAATATCACTTTTTTGTTTTGTTAATAGATGTTTGGGTGTATAGATCATAATAGGAAAAATTATCTATCAAGTCAATAATGTTGTTTGATTATTTTGTGAAATCTAGACGATCATTGAGATGCAAATAAAAACAATGATAGATCATGGTCAAAAGTTAGTCGATCAAGGGTGATCGATCATGATTAAAAGCTTGGCCAATCATATAGTAAACAACGACCAAGCTTTGATCAATTATGTCAATCAGGGTTGATCGATTATAATGTCATGATAATTGACTATATATACAAAAATGATTTTATGATTTTTGAAGATTTTGTATTAATTTTCTTGTTGATAAAGAATATGTTAAATCTTTAACACTTCGGTGCAAATAAAAAACTATGTAAATCTTCCCACTTGGCTGAACTTGCAGAAATACCCCTTTGACTTTTATACTTGCCATAGACCTTCAAAGCCTTTAAATCATCTCCCCAAATGCAATTGAGCTTTCGGGTTTGAGTCATTAGCTTTCGGTTTAAGTTGTCTTTTATAATCGTGCTTTATGATTTTATTCGGCTCCAAAGCTTCTTCCATGCTTTTTCATCATAAAGATGCTAATGCCTAAAAGTCAATCAAGATACAAATATACAACAAGGTCATTAGTAAAATCTAAATCAATAACACTCTGGACATAAGGTATCCATAACTTGGAGTAGAGTAAAAAATTGGTACTACAAGAAACAAGTTGACCTTTCCAGTTGGTGGTCAATACATACCACGAGTCCTCATAAACCATGAGATTGCTACGAGCAAGCAACGAAAGTTAATGGTGTTAATAAGTTGATGACTTTACAATGCATGCATCAGATATAGAGCTCCAACATATTTATGCGAAAGAGTTTCATTCGCCATGATCCACCTATTTTCATGGGTGAGAATGAGTCACAAAATTTAACATTGGTTAAGGGAGATGGGGATGGCTTTGAAGCTATAGGATGTCATGAAGATAAGGCAATGATTTTTGGGACATTCTGCTTTAGAGGTAGTGCAAAGAAATGGTGGATATCATGGAATGAAATTCTTTTTTTGGCAACTTTAGTAATAAAGTGGAGTGAAATTGTGAAGCACTTCATGGTGCATTACATTACAAAGTTGTTGAACGTGTAACCGACTAACTTAATTCAACCTCAAATAAAAATATTTTCTTCATGAAACTTGTATATATTTTTTCCTTTAAATAATATAAATATTTGCAAAAAGTAAATCTTGTATGGGATAGAAGATACAACACTTTGAAAAAGCCATAAACCAGAATTGATAGATAAATATCTACTCCATATGAATTCAAAATGAATTAAAGTCATTTTTGATGTAGTTAGAATAAAATAAACTTCAAAATGAAAGTGGTTTTATAAATATTGGTGTAAAAATGTGAAAGCCATCTTTTTGGAGTGTATTTATACATGTATACTTGTATTTTTCCTATTTATTCACTTAATCTTTAAATATTTGAATATATTGTATTTTTTACATTATATATATTTGTATTATTTATAAAAATGAAAAATAAAAAATGACCAAAAATAAATAATTTTATTACATAGGTATAATGTACTTATATTGTACATAAGTGTATTTATTTGTACCATCAAATTAATTCTTAAAATTGGAAAAAATGTATTTATAATCTTTAAATTATTATTTAAATAAATAAAGTGCAAAATATATGATATATTTGTATAGTTTAATAATTAAGAAGATATATTATACATAATTTATTTAACCAATGTAAATATAAGTATCAAATTATTTTAAATATTGAAATAAAATAATTTAATTTATTAAAAACCGCCAAAATTAGTTTATTAATTTACACACACTTTTCATTTTAACCATTTTTTTCATTTAATTTCATTTACTATTTATTTATAATTTATTTGGATTTACTTTTTTTGTTGAAATCTGATTAATCCAGGTCGAGTTAGTTGACCTGACTCGGTCAACTCCCCTTTTATCTCCTTGGACTTGTTTACCGCTTTGCAACCTGATTTTCACTCAATTTTTAGATATGGTCCTTGATCCATGATGAAGGTGAAATTGGCTAAGTAAAGTCGATAAAGTTGTAGCACAATCGATTTCGCACCCCATTAGAAATCGAGCCCAAAATATATCCTTGAGGAGGGGCTCGATTTTAATTTATATATTTAAACCTAGGAAGTCTAGGGTTGAACTCAAGGACACGATCCATGCTAATGATTAATCATAGATTAATGCTTAAACTAAGTGATAATTAATCTACGTAGGTCAACAATGCACATAAAAAGACACTGTAAAACATATTATGCAGACCACAAAATGCATTTTTTAGAGTTTCATGCAAGTTAAGTTAAATAAAATATTGATGAGCGATCGGGCGCTCGAGGTTAAGTGATATCAAAGGTCGTTGCGACCTCAATCACCCAATTAGACTCAACAAGAAGAATAAAGACCACAATTAAGACAACCACAAGCACAAAATCCAATGTAAGCGGTCTCAGCTATTTATTTAACCCGGTATAGAGACTAGGGTCGAACACAAGGAGCACGAGTAAAACCTATGAAGTAGTTGAGATCAGAACACTAAATACAGTTTTTATTTAATTTTCATTTTTGCGAATTTTTATATTTTTTGAAATAGAGAACAAACAAACAAGGCAATAAGAAAACTAAGGACAAGAAAGCCTTCACAATTTTTATTAAGACTAAAAACACACAAAATCCAGAAATAAAAATGTTTTGTGTTTTTAAAATATTCAGATGTTTTTGGTTATTTTGTGATATTTTTCTGATTTTTATATGATTTTATAAAAGTGAAACAAACACAAAACAAGAAGATAATGTAAAGCCTGAACTACAAGGCAAATTTAAAATATCAAAAATGCCCTAACATCCTGGTTGTGATTTTTATGATGAAGTAAATAGAAAGACCTAACTATAGCAACTGAAATCCCATTTTTTATTTTTTATATTTTTAATGATTTTTATAAGATTTTTAATCTTTTGTGATTTTTAGGGTTTTATAAAAGATAATGCCACAAAACTTATATTGTAATGAAAACACACTAAAAAAATACACAAAAACATTTATAGAGTTTTTAAGGCTATTTTTAAATTTTTTTTTGTATTTTAGAAAATAGATAAACATGTTTTTAAAGGGTTTTTATTTTTAGAAAATATCAAATAAAATTAAATCGTGTCACAAAAATTATCAAAAATATTACACGTTAGCATGAGCTGACGGTAATTTTGTGGAACTTTTGGAGTCAATTTAATAATTATTTGATTAAAAACAAGAGAAACAGGTTGTAGGGACCTATTTGCAATTATTCGAAAGTTCCCAGGGCAAATATTAACGCATGCAAAAAGTTCAGGGCCATTATTGCAAAAACTCCACAGAATAGGCGCACATGCTCAAATCACCACGCACATGGGCATAAGTACAAATATCGAAAATATTCTATTCAAACGTTAACCATCAGAAATTACAGGACATAGTACACAAATAACCCACAAAAGCACGTGAGCGTGTGTGTATGTTCAGACTCGAAGGACTAAAATGCAAATACCAGAAACATAAGGGACTAATCAACAAAAAGTTTGAACTACAACTTTATCTAATATACTAGGAAATAAAACATAAAAACTGTAGGGAAAATAGTGCAATATACCCTCGCATGACGCGTACGAAGCGTGTGGGGGATGCGGGGCGAGCTCGGTGGAAGCGGGGACGTGCAGTGAAGATCTTCTACTGTGTCATATCTGGTGCTCCGGAGAATGTCGGCCAAGTGGGCTCAGATGCGTCAGTCCGTTAGATCCAATGGCCCAAAGGCTGCTCCGATTGGTGGCTCTGATCAGATCTAGCAGAAGCAGGATGATCCAACGGCAGAGTACAGGCCTGGAAGAACAAGACCCCAACGAGCTTCACCAGAGTCTCGAATGGGATCCTCGACTCCAATGATCGATCGGAAGGGTCCGACAAGGTCATGGAAGGCTCCCGCGTTGAATGAACAGGTCCGATGGAGAAGCTACCAACTGGACGTGCGTAGCGGTGGAGATGGACCTGGAGGAGCTACGGCAGACCCTCTGAAGGCGTGAACTGGGCTCCTCTTGTGCGTTAGCACCTACAAAAGCAAACTGGACTCAGGGCGAAGCTCTAGTCGGGGTTATTGGAACACAAAAGGAAAGAAGCGAGGGGTGGGATAAAGTTTGATCTCCTGCGAATGTTACAGAGGAGATCTGGGCCTCAATCTCAACCTAACGGTCTATCCTAAGGGTGATCAGGCTGCGGTGCAAGATGGAGGGTGATAGGAGAGTCGATGGAATGGGTGGATGCAACTAACAGGGCTCTGACCAGCTAATCAGAGCAAATGACCATGCGACGAGGGAAGATGGAATGAGTGAATCAAACAACAAAAAGAAAACGAGATGAGGGTTACCTAAGGTTCTAGATGAACTCGGGAGCTTCAGGCAAGGGTTAATGGCCTCGACCAAGCTGTGGAAGGCTGGGAGGCTTATCGCGGCGGTGCACGCCGGCCACAAAGCTGAGCAACGTGAATGCTCCACCAAAATCCCACCCAAGGGTTCCTTTGGAAGCTGTCACTCGACCGGAGGTGGCTAGGGATGGAAGGATGAGAGAGGCACGAGCTAGGGCTCTGTGGAGACGAAAGAGATGCTATATAAGCAGGTCGAGGGTCTAGAAGGATCAGCGAAAAGTGTGAGACCCTAGAGCGATTCGTGTCATCTAAGGAATCCACGAGGATCACGGAGGTTTGAGGAATCAAGGGTCCAAGAATCGAGGAGAGAGGAGCTCGGATTAGGGCTAGAAAAATAGGAGAAAAGACTCTGAAGATAGGTTCGACCCAACCCAAGCTAGGAGGGGGCGTTGACGGTCAGCACGAGGACCAATCAGAAAAAAGGAATTTACATAATACTTACAAATTCAATAAAAAAATTGATTTTAAATCAAAAAGTTTTCAAAATAAGAAATGTTTGTTATTTTTCAAGGAATTTTTCTGTGATTTTTAATTATTTTTACAAAAAATAGGATATATACAATATGTAGTTGTATATACAGGTATAATATACTTATGTATTTTGTACAATTATTTTTTTGTTATTTTTACATAAATACCCCTATTTTGTATTTTGTTTATTTAGAAGATGTTTTTAGAAATTTAAAATAAATTTTATTTTATTTTCATTAGTTATGTACAGGTATATAATAAATAAAGAATGACGTATGTATACATGTATTTTGTACAATTGAGAGATGATTTTAATTTAATTTTTATTTTCTGTTTTTTATTTATTTTCATCTTTATTTTTAGGAAAGAATACAAGGAGGTAAAAATAATATTCTATTTTTATTTGGTTGAAAATAATTATTTACATATATAAATGATATATGCAATATAGATTAGGCTATATCTCCCTCTACTTATTTTGTTTGGTGATCAGGTCGAGCCCTGACCTTCTCTTGGGGTTCTGGTCACTCTGTATTTATTCTAAATACCTCATTCCTTTTTCTTTTCCTTTATTCTTTTTTTACACAAATAGATGCTAATTATGTGGTATTAACAAATCCATGCTGAATGCTAATTTATTGTATTTACACTTATCTACATGATGCTTTGCCAAGATAAATAGCTAAATAAAAGAATAAAGAGTGATAATCAAGGATTCATCAAACATACAACTACATGCTATGGTAAGAAAATAGGATAATTGATGAACGGGGCTTATCGGGGGTCTAAATATGCCTCACACAAGGCAGAGGCAAAGTCGCTGTGACGACCCTCAATAAACCTCGTTCAGTCAACAATCAACGCACAATAGATAAATCAAGCAATGAAAATCAACGTGTGGAGTTAAAATTTATTATAACTCTATAATGAATGTATATAGTGCAAACAAGTAGAGTGTCGAACACAGGAAGCAAATAGGATAGATCAAAAATAAATGCTCAAACTGAATGTGATCAAGTGCCTACAAATGCGCTATTTTTGTGTGTTTTTAATTTTATATATTTTTTATTTAATTTTTGATTTTATATTTTTATATTTTGATTTTTGATTTACTGATTTTATATTTTCTTTTTATATTTTATATTTTTATACTTTCTTTTTCTTTAAATAAACTAATATAACTATATAGGATGTGTATGCACAAGAGAGATAAGATATATATATATATGTATAAATACTCAAAATCAAGGAAATAAACTATTTTTGAACTTTTTATATTTTTTCAAAGTTTTGTGATTTTTCTAAACTTTTCCTAATTTATTTGGTATTTTTAAAGTCAAACTGAAAACAGTGCGCAAAATTGAAGGCTGAAACTAAAATGAGGATTAAAAATGTCAAAAAGAGTCCAAAATTCCTCAAATTTATTTTAAAATAAAGATAATGGAACAAAGAAAATTCAGAGATAAAAATTATATTTTTAAGATTTTTACGGAATTTTTAAGATTTTTATGAAGGGTTTTGGGGATTTATAATTTTTAGGAGTTTTCTTTTGAAATTTTTAGTGTTTTTTGTTCTGAAGTCAAAACACACAGAAACACACAAGATATAATTTTTTTGGAATTTTTCGAAAATGTTTTATAATTTTTATGTAGTTTCTAATGCAAACAGAGCTTAAATGCATGTTTTAGAATTTTTATAGATATTAAGATGCAATAAAAATTCGAAAAATGTAGCGTGGAAGTACAGTGCATCAGGAGCTTATGCTAATTTTTTGGTGATTTTTCGAATTTTATAGATGCATGAAATAAATATAGACAACAAAGAGAAACTACACTACTAGCAAGGGCATATATGTAAATATCCAAACATCAGGGCCAAAGTGCAATCTTTACAAAAATATATAACTAATTAACGAAGTTCTGGGACCAAATACGAATAGTCAAACCCGCAAGGGTACTTTCGCTAAAAAGCCCAGCCCACGTGCCAAGACACACGCGCCTGGCAGGGGCTTAAACGTAATATTCCAAAAATGCGGGGGATAGAATGCAATTTTTTCCAAAATTATTACACTTAATAAACAGTTTCCTGGACCAGAATAAAATAACAAATCCCTCAGGGGATCTCGTGCAAAATGCCCACTCCCCCCACGCGCACAAGCACGTGAGGTGACGTGGCCGAGGACCTAGATGCAAATACGAAAAGTTTAGGGGTCTACATGCAATTATAACAAAACTTTAAAACTGTAAATGAAAGTTTCAGGACAAAAGATAAATACACAAAATGGTGAGAGTGAACGTGCAAAATACCCAACACCTTGAGGTTTCTTCACTTGATACGTGTCGAGCCTCGGGCGCACGATGACGGTTCGGATTTGACGTCTGCGATTAGATCCCCAAAGGATGATCCAACGATGGAGGTGCAAGGGGATCCAACATCGGCTGAACGATTTGGAGCGTCGGCCCCGATCCGACGGTGCTAGAGGCTGGAGGAAGAACTGGGAAGCAACGTCGGCGAGGCGAGCTTCCCCGAGCTCAATCTCCGTCCTCCGACGATCTTCAAGCTCTAAAAAATGGCCAGGGGTGCTCCTTTGGTCCTCCTCTCTCTCTCCTGGAAGCTCCAAAAGTCTCCGGCGGTGGCCGGAGCTCTCGCTAGGGCGCAGCGGAGCTGGGGAGCTCGGCGAACCTCGACCAGAGTCCAACATGAACTCCAGGCCCCTTAGTGGATGCTGGACCTTCAAGAAATGGTGATAGGGTCGAGGGCGAAATGCCTCGACCCCGCGATGGTGGAATGGAAGCTTGGGACGGTGACAAGGGAACTCGCCGGAGCTCTGGCGAGGGGTTCGACTGAACGAATCGATGGGTGAAACGCGGAACGGGGAGAGGGATCTTGATCCTAAGACTACCACGAATATAAAGATGCAAGAAAATAAGGGAAGAGGGATAGCCTCGAAGGTGGGGTTCACCTGAGGAAGACCTCGACGGCGGGGCTCGCCGGAGGTGGAGGAACATGCCCGATTCCACGTCGATACTCCGCCCGTGTTGCCTGGATCTGGAGCTGTCACCTCCAGCTAGCCGTAGCGCAAGGAAGGTGGAGAAGAACGGGACAAAATAGGGTTCAAACTTGGCTCAAAAGTTGGAGGGTATTTTTGAAGGATTGACGAGCTACTAGGAGAATCAAAGCGGATCGACAAAATCAATGATCCTCGACCCTAGGAAAGACGTGGGCGTGCAAGAGCAATGACCGAGGCGCAAAAGTCGTGAAGAAGTCGACACGAAAGAGGGAGCGGTTTGATCTCGAAAAATCGGCAAACATGGGCCAAAAACGACGTCTGACAAGGCTACAGGGCGAAGGACAACCAATTGACCGGGGTCAACGCTGACTGCCACTTGGTTGGTCCACGTGGACCAACCAGGAAAAAGGCTCAAAAAAAGATTAAAATTTATTTAAAAATAGTAAATGAAATTATTATTTTAGGTTATAAAACAAAAATGCTTATTATTTTATGAATTATTTTATTATAATTTTTATTTATTTTTTAGAAGTTTAAAAATACAATTACCTTTTATAGCTTATATATATAGGTATATTCATCTATATTTTATAAATTTATTTTTGTTTTGTGTGTTTAATTTATTTAATTTTGTTTATTATTTTATATATTTACATCTTAATTTTATATACTAAAAAAATGATTATTTTATTTTTCTGATGTATTATGTGCAAGTAAATAAATGGAAGTATAATTCACATAGGTATAGTTATAGGTATTATACCTAGGTATTTTATACAAGTATTTTATTTTTGAGTTTTATTTATGTTTTTATTCCAGTTTTAGTATTCACATATATTATAAATAATATTTTTAAAATTATAAAAATGTGAAAGTATAAAAATAATGAATAATAAATAAAATGAATATTTTAATCGGTATAAGTATACAAGGAGGGTCAAAAACTCAACTTTCAAACCGTATCTTCGCAAAATGTGGAACCACCTTCATTAAATAGCTTATTGAAAGTTATATAAAATTAAAGGTGATTTTGATATATTTGGAATTTTATTTCAGAGATACATGTCTAGGAAGTTGGGATTTTGGAAACTTATTCAGATCATAACATTTTGTCTATACAATTTTTTTGTATGAAATAATTTTTGTATTTTTCTATACTTAATTATTTACAACTTCATGTGAAAGTTTCTTTGTTTGGAGTAAAAAAAAGTGGAACCAAAAATAGGTCCCAAAGTGAATAAAGAATGAATTAAATAAAGGTATTTTGGCCCTTATCTCCCCCAACTTTTATTCCTTGTCGACCTAGTCATCGAGATGCCTAGGTCTCGGGGTTTAGAGGCATAAAATATTAACAATATTTTATTCTTTTTCTTTTATTTTCTTTATTCTATAATTTTGGCTTTAAAAATCGCATTTTATACACTATTTACATACACATGCATGAATGCTAAGATGCGTGAATTAAACCTTTTTACACGTATTTACTAGGGTTTTTGAGGTCAAAATGATAGAATAAAGATGATTAAATGGAGGTTCATCATCCCCCTTTACTTGCCTTTGCTAGTCCTAGCAAACACTTATGCAAGAAGTGCAGAAAAAGAAAAACAAAGAAAAGAAAAAGAAGAAAATGGATTAATTTTAATGATCAAACTTGTCTTCACAAAATCAAAGTTTGGAGCTTGAGTCGGACCTTTGGAATTTTAGTGTCGACGGAACCTTAATGAGAATCGGACTTGAAATCCAACATCCTTTGAGACTCCTAAAACTCTGCTCAAGTCCCCTCAATATCCAGGTCAAAAATATTTCAACTCATACGCAAACCCTTACGACTATGAATCTGACTTGTATAGTGTAAGTGATGGTGGCTCTCCCCAACTGAAATGAAAAAGAGATTGACTTCTCCAATATGACAACCCTATGATTCCCCAATCCAAGAACTCATTCCTCAAGGAGCCGGGTATTCCCTTCTAAGTTCAAGTGGCAACCAGCTCAAGAGGAGGCGGTGAAGAGAAGAATGGACGGTAGCCAGTGTAGCCACCTATCCTAGGATGCAAGACCAGTGTAGTCAAGTCATCCATCTACAGGCTCTCATGATTTGACTTTGAAGCTCAAGCTTGCTTATTTGACTATACACATATGTACACTCAGGCATGCATTTTTATTTTTGTATAGGCATGTCCACTTTTTTGGAGTTTTTGATTTTTACATTTTTTTAATACTATATATAGAAGCATTTACATAGGGAGTTTTTCCTCTTGAGCCAGTAGACTATCCCTCTTTTGAAGCTTTATTGCAACCCACAATCTCCTATCCTCAAAACTCATCATCACCGGATGGGTTGGGGTGCACTTCCCTCCCTAGAGGAGGACAAGTGTTTCCACCTGTGTGCATCTCATACCGGCAAATCCAACCCCCTCACCACTCCAATTGAGTTGAGCCAAGTGAAAAGTGCAGGTGTCCAAGTTATGTCATTATCAACAAGAGTCGTGCGTGTGCTCCGAAGTACTCTACTTAGGCAGTCAAGAATCCATTGAACCAAGTCTCGTGGTCCTCAAAGAATTAAGTCAACTAGACTTGAAGTACCTCAATTCCAGCTCCTATAAGGTTCCTGTTAGTTAGGTAGATTTAAGGTCTAACCAAGCTCCAATCTTCAGATTTTATTTAGACTCATTCAGTTATCAAACTTAATCCAAAAAATGCTCATGCTATGCTAATGCTATGCAGAAAATATTTTTGTGATGCAATTTTCAAAGATTTAGAACTTTTTATGGGTTTTTGAAAAGATGATGAATATGCATTTTTTTATTTTTCAAAAAGATTTTTCAAATGTTTTTGGCTTTTAGTTTTGCAAATGTTTTTGGGATTTTTGAAGACAAAATGTTTTGGCTAAAAACTAGGCACAAATATTTACACGGGGATGCATCTTTAAAGTACAAGAATTAGATTTTAAGGATTTACAAAGGGTAAGTGGTCAATTTTATAGGTATATACAATAAATAGTTTCAGGTGAGATGTATATATTCCTCAAATTTATTTGACAAAGGTTTTTCAAACAATTTTGCACATATAGTCCAAAATATTTTTTACAAAGAATCTTTACAAACATGTACACACATTTAAAAAACATTTTGCAAAGATTTTCCAAACAGTGCATACAGATTTTTAAAATATTTTTGCAACCATTTTTCAAACCATTTGCAAATCATTTTTCAAACATTTTATTTCACACAAAGAAAAAAATTTTACAATCAAAATATTTTACAAAGGTTGAAAACATGTAACAAAATGTTTTCTAAATAGTTTTCAAAAGATTTTCAAAAGGATTTTCAAATTATTTTTCAAACATTTTGCAAAAAATATTTTCACCTGATTAATCAGTAAGTACAAAAAGAATTTGAGGAATAGTAACATATTTTTATTAAGGTTATTAATGAATTTTATAAGTAATAATTAACCATAATTATTAGGAAAATACGAAAGTATGAGTTATGGCTAAAGTATATACACAGTATATATGACCCCCTATACTTAGCTTGAGCTATGTCCTCATAGATCAGAGAGAAAAGCGAAGACATAACTTGTATTGAGTATAGAAAAGTCTAAAGAATAAATTCATAAGAGATTAAGGAATGAACGAGAAGTTGACCGCCCCCCTATACTTAGGATCAAATAATCCTAAGTATAGCAGACTGTACACAAAGCAAGGAGGGTCAAGGGTGGGAATGAGCATATCGTACTCATACTGTCTCCCCCTAAACTTAGGGTAAGATATCCCTAAGTATAGACAAGAAGAGGAGACAATGGAGAGGATCAAAGAATAGATCAACTCGAGGTGCACATCCCCCTATACTTAGGACAAAGTACGTCCTAAGTATAGAAGACTGACAAAAAGGGGCGACATCTTTCTGATAGATAAAGAAGATAGAAAAGGAAAAGAAGAAAAGAAGAAAAGAGAATAAACAGATCACAGCTCAGTGTGTACACCCCCCTATACTTCGGACAAGGTGCGTCTGATGAATCTCGTATTCATCATGCTAAAATTGGTCATTTAGGCTTTGTTCCCCATCATTCACTTGTAATTGATCATTAATAAAGCATTATTAGCATTCATACATGTGTAAATAATATCTGCATTTCATCACGCATAATTGCATTAAAAATCCCAAGTGTAAATTAGCCCAAAAAGCCGCTAACTTATCATATTTTTAATTAATTCATCCTAACTCCGATTGACCCCAAATCACCTCATTGTGTAGATATTACTTACCTTATTAAATAAAAAATAAAAAAATACTAACCCCAATAAGTGTCAAATAATCCCAAAGTCTAATTTCACATCTGACAGACTAAAATGAACATATCTCCCACATACAATAT
The DNA here is from genome assembly GCA_037367405.1 of Ottelia alismoides. NCBI lineage: Eukaryota > Viridiplantae > Streptophyta > Magnoliopsida > Alismatales > Hydrocharitaceae > Ottelia > Ottelia alismoides. Next base: position 19,348 of record JAZKJV010003888.1, read on the forward strand.
CCGACTTTGGTCTACTCACTTTTAAAGTACTCCATTTTCAAATACCTTCAAAACAAGACCAATTTCGTAAAATTTGGAGCTCATATGTGAAAGTTAGGTTTTGGGCCTCTTTTGCGCATTTTGACTTTTTGCTATTTTCGACCTAAGTTTTTATGTACATAATTAACTCTTTTAATTTTATTTCTTCTTCGTTATTGTTCTTTAATGAAAGTTTTATTAAGCGACACAAAAATCTAAATCCAGATTCAAACTGAAATTAAAGAAACTGACTGAGTCCAAGTGTTCGTTGTCGGTCTGTACAAAAGTTGTGTGTTTCTGACTTCTATTTTATTTTCCTATTTTCTTATTTATTAAAAATCCAAAAAATTAGATTAATGTGTAATTAAATTTCTTGTATTTTATCGTAATTTTTCTATATTTTTATCCTCTCTAAAACCACCAAAAAATATAAAATCCCCAAATCTGGTTTTCTATACACATGGTAAACCGCCAAAAATACCACTTCGCACAGATGACCTCTTTAGCTCATGGGTCCTTCATAAAATTTGTAGATCTCGTCGAGACGAACAACTTTTGTGAAATTTTTTGATCCAAGGTCATCTTCTATCTCTTTTCCCTCTCTAAAATCTGAATTTTTTGGTGCCACGTGGCAGCCCTTAGGCGTGCCACGTGGCATCCCTACTCTCTCTCCAGTCCGCCGGGTCACGAGCCTAGCACTTGACCCCCTTCTTCTTCCCCAGCCGTTACAAGCTTCACCTGATCCCCTTCTTCTTCTCCAACCGTTTCGCCTCCACCTTTCCACTGGCCATGTGCCGCCATTAATCATCGTCGACCGTTGCACCTCCTCCATCAGCCGTTACACTATCGACTTCCTATAAAGTCCACCATGGCCGGTCTTCGATGTATCCTCCATTAGGAGCAAGCTCCAACTGATCCTTGGTGACAGCAAGGTCGCTAGTCGAGCCAAGACCTTCGGCAAGATTCGAAGGCCTCCACCTTCGCTGCAGCTCAACATCGAGTTGCTAAGCTTCTTCGAGTCATTCGCTGGCTCGAGTTGAGGCGACGACCATAGGAAAAGGTGCCTCGCCTTGCCTCACGTACCCGCGCCGCCTTCCTACGACTGCGAGCTCGCCCTTGTGTGCCTGCCCCAAGCACGTATAGGCTCCTCCGCTACCAACCGCACCGACTCCGCCCTCGCCGTACCGCTCCGCCTTCACCTCCCCGTGTGTCGACCGAGGAGCAGCGCCGCCGCCTCCTCGCCGCACGACACCTCCGCCGATCGCCACCACCTCCGCCACAACTCGGCCGAGCTCCGCTCGCCTCCGCCAGCGCATCTACTCCGCTACCTCCTTGCGCAGCCTCCGCCACCGCCTTGCGCAGCCATCGCCACCGTGCCTCGCCCCGACTCTACAGCAACCGTTGTATCTAGGGACTACTCCCAGATCCAACGGCTGAAAGCCTGCCACGCGCTCGATTCTGGTCTCTCTCTCATGTCCATAAGATTGTTAGAATGTGAAAGAGGGCTAACCCAAGAAGAAGTGTGGTCATAGGGTGGGATGTATGGGCGGGAAGAGAATGATGGCTGAGGGGAACTTGATATGAAGATCAGGTTCTCCTGAGGAGTGTGAGAAGAAGGATATCGGGACAAGGTCGTTGGGATCGAAAAAGAAGACCACTGTGTCGACATCTTCTCAAGGATGATGGAAAGATTAGCGAACCACGATTTGCTTGTGATTGCAAGGTCTTTGACGCACACAAATCAAACACAAAACAAACACGTTGATTCACCTACTCAACAGTGGTGAAGGCACGCTAGGGTTTCATCCTGGTGTCAACCCACGACGGTGCTCCGGTGACAGCGGAGGTGCGCAATGTCGAGGCAAAGATGGTTTCAACCTGGTGTCGACCCACGACGGTGCTCCGCTGTGTCCCGATGTCTCCGCGCACCTCCGAGCTTGCTGGCTTGCTGACCAGCTGGGCGACGACCCCGGGGCTCTTCCGAGCCTCATCCCAAGCAACTCCTCCGCCAGGGTTCCCCTCCCCGACGAGGTCTTCTTCCTCCTTCTTTTTCGTTCATTTTCTCCAATTTATCAAGCCACCTACGTTCAACGTCACCCTCATCCGACCTCACCATTAGCTCCGCCACGCCTCCAGCACCCTCGCCGACCCCCTTTCCCTTCTCCATATCCTCCCCCACTCCGATTCCCCTCTCCTCCCACTCCGCCGAAGAAGATGACCTCAGGCCACCATTCCCGTCACCTCCATGGCCTCCGTTCACCCCATTTCTCTCACCATTCACCGCACGCTTCGGCTATTTAACAATTGCAGGTCCCCAAAGCTTCATTGGCCGGAGTCTGCATCGGACCACCTTCACGCATTTCTGCTCCAGCGAGGCTTCCCCAACCTTGACCTCCGATCGTCCCCGGAGCCTCTCCACCCCTCCAGCATCTCCGCTAGAAGACCAGCTATTTCCTCGACCATCAGATGACTCCTTGGGGCTTGGCGGAGCTAAAGGCAGGTCGCCGGAGCCCTGCCTTCTTCTTTGATCTGCGGAGGAGAATGAAGAAATAGGTACCATCCGATCCAGATGGATCGGACGGCTCAGACGTTGACACGTGATGGAACCGAACGTTCAGCCCAACCCACAGGCTCGGGTCACCCAAACCTCGATCCGGACCTCCAGGCTGCACCACGTGGCCCGAGCCTCAGGGTCCTCTCGAGCATGGGTGCCTTACGTGCCCTGTACGTGAGGGCCTGGGAAAATTGCACAAAAGACCCCGATACTTTGAAGAATTGCATTTTGGTCCCCAGGCACGTGCCTCACGTGCGTGCCTGGGTTTTTTACTGGGAGCCCCTCCAAGGTTTCAGAATTTACAAAAATGCCCCTACGCGCAATGGAGAAATTACAAATGGGCCCAGGCAGTTTTTGGTAATTGCATTTAGGTCCTTCTAGGGACCTAAATGCAATATTTATCCCTTTATTTTATTGCATTTTTATTACAATTATGCCCTTGCACTGTTTTTAGCATAACTTGAGCATCGTAGGTCCAAATTGCATGATTTTAGTGTCATTTTGATCCTTGTTTTGTCCTCTACATTTTAGCATGCTTAATTGTCTCATTTGCTCCTGTTTTAATTAAAGTAATCTTTTATGTGGTAATTAAGACCCTGTTCTACTCATGTTTGCTATGATTTGTTGACCGTTTTCAATGATGGATTAAATTGACTCTGATTTTATTTAATATTTTGTTGCTCACATTTTTTGGGTATAATTGTTGGCTTTAATCTGTATATACATTATCTTGCATATTTGCTCTTGCATCACTTTCACTTGCATAAAAAAATAAATAAAAAAATACATCCATCTTAGCATCGCTTTGTAGATAGCATCGTTCTTTATATGAACCCGAAATTGGAATTAATTCACATTGTGCCATCTTGAATAGAAATTCGATAAACATATTAAGTAGTCGTGTCCCTGTGTTCGACCTTGGTAGACTTGCCAAGTAAAAATATTCCATGACATTCAAAGATCGTTGTTTTTGCTGAACCAAATTCGCCTCCTGTACTACAACATTATTAAAGAGGCGAATTTGATGTTCATCAAATGGCGCCGTTACCGGGGATACGACTTTGCTTAATTATTGAATTTTGATTTTTGTTGATTAATTTCATTTTTTAGGACCTCATTTCATGCATAAATTTCTGCATCATATCTGCTGATTTAATTTCTCAGGGCGTCTAACTTTTCTCTTTTGTGGCAGGGCCCATGATGATCGAGGACGCTTGATCCTCATGGAGGCGTGAAGTCAGGAACTTCCGCTGAAGAGGCCGCAAAAGAACTTGTGAAGGAATTTGAGGATTTTATCAGTCAAATTGCATTGCATCTTGTAAAAAAAACTTGTATCTGCATATTTATTTTCAATTTTGCATGTTGTAAAAAAGAGTAGATCACTTGATGATCTACCCCCCCCCCCCACACACACACCTACACTTGCACTCACTCCCACCGTCCCCATGTATATTTCACTCTCTCTCTCTCTCTATCTCTCTCTCTCTGTGTGTGTGTGTGTGTGTGTATATTTCGCGCCCCCCTCCTCACCCTTGTATCATAGAACACCCTCCCCCCAATGTAGACCTTATTTAGGCTATTTGTAGCCTAAGTATAGGGGGGCCCCTGCCTACTCATCCCTCCCTCGTCCCATCTTCTTGTACTTAGGTCAATTTTGACCTAAGTATAGGGGGACCCTCCTGCTCAGTTCCGCTATATCACCCTATATTTGAACCGAGCCTTGGCTTCATAGTACTTGTGCAATGAGGACATAGCAAAATTTAACTATAGGGGGGTATACCATATATTACTGTATATTTACTTTAGCCTTAGCTCGTGTTTTTAAAACTTTTTTAAAAAAAAATTATTTTCGGGCTTGGTTTTTGTAAAACATGTGAACTGAGTTTTGTAAAAACCTTGTAAAAATGTTTTCTTAAAATTGAGGGTTTAAACTGTGTAAATATCCCTTTTCAAAAAAAAACCAAAAATCTTTCTTTGAATAGACTCTGACTACTAGGCTTAGTAGACACTCTTAGTGAGGGAACTTCGGTCTCCCTTAGCAGAGTGGGTGGTTTAGAGGATACTGCGAAAGGCACCGTCCTTAGGATCACGGGTCCATTTATCGGCTCGTACTTACACCCATACTGGCTGAGAGTGGATACTTTTATTCATTTGAGCCTGGGCCAGTCATTGTCTCTCTGAAGAATAAATAAAATAAAATAAAATCCATAAAAATCTGCAAAAGTCAAAAATCACACAAAAAACCACTAACCAATGAGTTGGTGTATTCCTGACACATCCACACTCACTCAAGGCTTGAGGATTTTGAGGACACTAGATTTCTGTGATCTTGAAAGTCTGAGTTAACATGCCTTAGCCATTAGGGTTTTTAAGACTTAAATATCCACACTCCCCTGGTTTGAAAGATTTGAGTGCTATATTGCGCTCTTCATCTCTACCTTCAAGAAAAATATGATCAGCACAGTCACTTCCACAACTGCATGATTGATGAGCTGAGTTGAGATATCACATGAGGAACTAGGACCAGAGATTTGAGTTTAGATCCGATCTAATGATATTCGAGGATGGGATAAAGTTAATGAAGGCTTCAGAAAATCTGAGTGTCAGCAAAAACCCTAGCCAGTATGTGAACAAGATTCATATGCTATCTCTTTCATATTTACCTAAAAGTGCCAGGGTGTGATGAAACTAATGAATATTGTTGATCAGTGTGCACCAACTTTTGGTAAAAGCAGTGGTGCTAGCCAACAAAAGCAATGAAATGTAAAAGAAAAAGCTCTATCATCCAAGTCCAATTATATATGAGCTTCCACCAATGGCGAGCGCTCCCAAACATTTTCAAAGTGTCCACTTGGACCAAGCGCTAATTAGGACCAGGAGTCGGGCTGACACCGAAAAAGGGCTCTACATCGTAAATGCTACAAGTCTGGGTGTCGAAGGTATCTTAGATACTCAAAAGAGACACACCCCGGTGTATTCCCAGAAAAACAAGTGCAGACAACTCCAACTCTCTTGACGGACACATTGGTCAACAATCTAAAAATTAATATGGGTTGAGTAAAAAGGCACTCGAGAGGCCCCTTGTTCCAATGTAAGGGTGAGAAAAATAGACACAATCCCATTACATCCATCATCTGGCCGTCCATCAGCATTTCAAGTCTGAAAAACTAATGAGACGGTTGATTGAAGCAAGAAAACACTTATTCCCTAGTATTGAGGATTAGGTCTAGAGGAGAGTCTTTGGGACTGGAACTTTGAGTGATGCATCGACTCGGCTCTCATGAAATGCGGTACACTAAATGTCATATCCTTATATTATATGTACAAAAAGAGGGTCTGATAATCAGAGAAGTTGGATTCCTTCTGACTAAGGCTTGGATAAACTCGGAATTTTAGGATCACTTAGGTCAAGGGTCTTCGAAAGATCAAGCCTTGAAAATTTCACGCGCACTGTCAGGAATTAATCCGACTCCTTCATTCTTTAGATGCTCGAGGACGAGCATGGTTTAAGTATAGGGGTATGATGAATCTCGTATTCATCATGCTAAAAGACGCTAATTAAAACCCCTGCCTAATCAATCCAATAAAAATACCCTCTAATTCCTTGTTTTTATCCTATAGTATATTGTGCATAAATTACCATTAATTTATTGTATTTAATTTCCTCGATTTTTCTTGTAATTATTTTATCCTCAAAAACTCCTAAAAATTAGGTAGAATAATTGTCTATAATTAACTGATCATTAAAAACACTAAAAAAATACAAAAACATCTCAAAACCACAAAATCAGTATTTTTATCCCCCTAAAAATACCCCCAAAAATACGTTTTGTACAAATGACCTCCTTTGGCATTTTGACCAACATGAAAGTTGTAGATCTCATCAAGACGAGCAACTTTCATGTTTCGACTTTTTCCTAATTCGACCTCTAACTATTTCTTTTCTAATTTTCTTTGTATTTATGCTCTGAATTTTCTTATTGGGCCACGTGGCGCCCTCTGGGCCGCCCACGTGGCCCGCTTCCCTTTTTGACACCCGGCACCCTTCTCTGCCGTTGGATCTACTCACCTCGCCTTCATCTGGACCGCCCACACCGCTCCACTTCTCCGCCGTTGGATCTGCTGAGCCCGCCTTAATCTTCGCCGTCCATCGCCGCTTCAATTCCATCCGTTGGATCCAGTGATCAGATCTAAACGCAGCCACTCACATCCGCCTAAGCATCAGCCGCCCGATCACCTCCTCATCCATCGCCTATCAACTTGCCACGTCTCCCTTCAACCACCACCGCTCGATCAACTCTTATCCTACGGCCTCCTACACGCCATGTCACTTCTTCACATCCGTTGTTAGATCTTCCCCACCTTCCAATCACAGCCGCTCCCTCACGCTCTACCCTCAGCCGTCCGATCAGATCTAATGATCTGATCTCAGCCTTCCGCCCGCGCTTCCATCCGAGTCATTGGATCGCTAGATCCAACGGCTGGGAGATTGTCTTCCTCCTCGTAATTCCCCTTCACCTCAGTCGTTTCACCTCGTAACGCCCGCTCCCCCTTCCTATTTTGGAAGCCCACTCCGGCCATGTCTCTCTCTCCTGACCGTTGCCCCGCGTACCCCTTCCCTCTGCCATCCTCGCGCCACCATCAACACCCCTCGCCATTACCCCCTTCGCCATTAAACCTCCAATTTAAAACGCCTCGCCATTAACATAACCCCCTGTCGCCTCCGCCTATTTAACCATCTCCTCCGCCTCCGTAATTCCCTGTCCACCGTTATTGGGTTAAAACCTAGCTTCCTCCGCCCCTCCGGTGACAGCGGAGGGGAGGAATGTCGAGGCGAAGATGGTTTCGGCCTGGTGTCGACCCACGGCGGTGCTCCGCCGTGTCCCGGCATCTCCGCGCACCTCCGAGCTCGCTGGCTTGCAGACCAGCTGGGCGACGACCCCGGGGCTCTTCCGAGCCTCATCCCAAGCAACTCCTCCACCAGGGTTCCCCTCCCCGACGAGGTCTTCTTCCTCCTTCTTTTTCGTTCATTTTCTCTAATTTATCAAGCCACCTACATTCACCGTCACCCTCATCCGATCTCACCATTAGCTCCGCCACGCCTCCAGCATCCTCGCCGATCCCCTTTCCCTTCTCCATATCCTCCCCCGCTCTGATTCCCCTCTCCTCCCGCTCCACCGGAGAAGATGACCTCAGGCCACCATTCCCGTCGCCTCCATGGACTCCGTTCGCCCCATTTCTCTCACCATTCACCGCACGCTTCGGCTATCTAACAATTGCAGGTCCCCAAAGCTTCATTGGCCGGAGTCTGCATCAGACCACCATCACGCATTTCTGCTTCGGTAAGGCTTCCCCGACCTTGACCTCCGATCGTCCCCGGAGCCTCGCCACCCCTCCAGCATCTCCGCTAGAAGCCCAGCTATCTTCCTTGACCTTCAGACGACTCCTTGGGGCTTGGCGGAGCTAAAGGTAGGTCGCCGGAGCCCCGCCTTCTCCGGCGACCTACGGAGGAGAATGAAGACACAGGTACCGTCCGATCCAGATGGATCGGACGGCTCAGACGATGACACGTGATGGACCCGAACATTCAGCCCAACCCACAGGCTCGGGTCACCCGAACCTCGATCCGGACCTCCAGACCGCACTACGTAGCCCGAGCCTCAAGGTCCTCCCGAGCCTGGGTGCCTCACGTGCCCTGCACGTGAGGGCCTGGGAAAATTGCACAAAAGACCCCGATACTTCGAAGAATTGCATTTTGGTCCCCAGGCACGTGCCTCACGTTTGTGCCTGGGTATTTTACAGGGAGCCCCTCCAAGGTTTCAGAATTTACAAAAATGCCCCTGCGCGCAATGGAGAAATTACAAATGGGCCCATGCAGTTTTTGGTAATTGCATTTAGGTCCTTACAGGGACCTAAATGCAATATTTATCCCTTTATTTTATTGCATTTTTATTAAAATTATGCCCTTGCACTGTTTTTAGCATAACTTGAGCATCGTAGGTCCGAATTGCATGATTTTAGTGTCGTTTTCATCCTTGTTTTGTCCTCTACATTTTAGCATGCTTAATTATCTCATTTCCTCCTGTTTTAATTAAAGTGAATTTTTATGTGGTAATTGAGACCGTGTTCTACTCATGGTTGCTATGATTGGATGACCGTTTTCAATGATGGATTAAATTGACTCTGATTTTATTTTATATTTTGTTGCTCACATTTTTAGGGTATAATTGTAGGCTTTAATCTGTATTTACATTATCTTGCATATTTGCTCTTGCATCACTTTCACTTTAATAAAAAATAAAAAAATGCATCCATCTTAGCATCGCTTTGTAGATAGCATCGTTCTTTATATGGACCTGAAATTGGAATTAATTCATCCTCTGCCATCATGAATCGAAATTCGATAAACATATTAAGTAGCCGTGTCCCTATGTTCGACCTTGGTAGACTTGCCAAGTAAAAATATTCCCCTTGGACCAAGCGCTAATTAGGACCAGGAGTCGGGCTGACACCGAAAAAGGGCTCTGCATCGTAAATGCTACAAGTCTGGGTGTCGAAGGTAACTTAGATACTCAACAGAGACCACCCCGGTGTATTCCCAGAAAAACAAGTGCAGACGACTCCAACTCTCTTGACAGACACCTTGGTGAACAATCTAAAAATTAATATGTGTTGAGTAAAAAGGCACTCGAGAGGCCCCTTGTTCCAATGTAAGGGTGAGAAAAATAGACACAATCCCATTACATCCATCATCTGGCTGTCCATCAGCATTTCAAGTCTGACAAACTAATGAGACGGTTGACTGAAGCAAGAATAGACTTATTCCCTAGTATTGAGGATTAGGTCAAGAGGAGAGTCTTTGGGACTGGAACTTTGAGTGATGCATCGACTTGGCTCTCATGAAATGCGGTACACTAAATGTCATATTCTAATATTATATGTACAAAAAGAGAGTCTGATAATCAGAGAAGTTGGATTCCTTTTGACTAAGGCTTGGATAAACTCGGAATTTTAGGATCACTTAGGTCACGGATCTTTGAAAGATCAAGCCTTGAAAACTTCACGCGCACTGTCAGGAATTAATCCGACTCCTTCATTCTTTAGATGCTCGAGGACGAGCATGGTTTAAGTATAGGGGTATGATGAATCTCGTATTCATCATGCTAAAAGCCGCTAATTAAAACCCCTACCTAATCAATCCAATAAAAATACCCTATAATTCCTTGTTTTTATCCTATAGTATATTGTGCATAAATTACCATTAATTTATTGTATTTAATTTCCTCAATTTTTCTTGTAATTATTTTATCCTCAAAAACTCCTAATAATTAGGTAGAATAATTGTCTATAATTCACTGATCATTAAAAACACTAAAAAATACAAAAACATCTCAAAACCACAAAATCGGTATTTTTATCCCCCTAAAAATACCCCCAAAAATATGTTTTGTACAAATGACCTCTTTTGGCATTTTGACCAACATTAAAGTTGTAGATCTCATCGAGATGAGCAACTTTCATGTTTTGGCTTTTTCCTAATTCGACCTCTAACTATTTCTTTTCTATTTTTCTTTGTATTTATGCTCTGATTTTTCTTATTGGGTGCCCTCTGGGCCGCCCACGTGGCCCGCTTTCCTTTTTGACACCCGACGCCCTTCTCTGTCGTTGGATCTACTCACCCTGCCTTCATCTAGACCACCCACACTGCTCCACTTCTCCGCCGTTGGATCCGCTGAGCCCCGCCTTAATCTTCGTCGTCCATCGCCGCTTCAATTCCATCCGTTGGATCCAGTGATCAGATCTAATCGCAGCCACTCACATCCGCCTTAGCATCAGTCGCCTGATCACCTCCTCATCCATCGCCTATCAACTTGCCACGTCTCCCTTCAACCACCACCGCTCTATCAACTCTTATCCTACGACCTCCTACGCGCCGCGTCGCTTCTTCACATCCGCCGTTAGATCTTCCCCACCTTCCAATCACAGCCGCTCCTTCATGCTCTACCCTCAGCCGTCCGATCAGATCTAATGATCTGATCTCAGCCTTCTGCCTGCGCTTCCATCCTAGTCGTTGGATCGCTAGATCCATCGATTGGGAGATTGTCTTCCTCCTCGTAATTCCACTTCTCCTCAGCCGTTTCACCTCCTAACGCCCGCTCCCCCTTCCTATTTTGGAAGCCCACTCCGGTCATGTCTCTCTCTCCTGACCGTCGCCCCGCGTACCCCTTCCCTCCGCCATCCTCGCGCCACCATCAACACCCCTCGCCATTACCCCCCTCTCCATTAAACCTCCAATGAAAAATGCCTCGCCATCAACATAACCCCCTGTCGCCTCCGCCTATTTAACCATCTCCTCCGCCTCCGTAATTCCCCATCCACCGTTATTGGGTTAAAACCTAGCTTCCTCCGCCCCTCTGGTGACAGCGGAGGGGCAGAATGTCGAGGCGAAGATGGTTTCAGCCTGGTGTCGACCCACGGTGGTGCTCCGCCGTGTCCCGGTGTCTCCGCGCACCTTCGAGTTCGTTGGTTTGCAGACCATCTGGGCGACCACCCCGGGGCTCTTTCGAGCCTCATCCCAAGCAACTCCTCCGCCAGGGTTCCCCTTCTTGACGAGGTCTTCTTCCTCCTTCTTTTTCGTTCATTTTCTCCAATTTATCAAGCCACCTATGTTCACCGTCACCCTCATCTGATCTCACCATTAGCTCCGCCATGCCTCCAGCACCCTCGTCGACCCCCTTTCCCTTCTCCATATCCTCCCCCGCTCCGATTCCCCTCTCCTCCTGCTCTACAGGAGAAGATGACCTCAGGCCACCATTCCCGTCGCCTCCACGACCTCCGTTCACCCCATTTCTCTCACCATTCACCGCACGCTTTGGCTATGTAACAATTGCAGGTCGCCAAAGCTTCATTGGCCGGAGTCTGCATCGGACCACCTTCACGCATTTCTGCTCCGGCAAGGCTTCCCCGACCTTGACCTCCGATCGTCCCCGGAGCCTCGCCACCCCTCCAGCATCTCCGCCAGAAGACCTGCTATCTTCCTTGAACTTCAGATGACTCCTTGGGGGTTGGCGGAGCTAAAGGCAGGTCGCCGGAGCCCCGCCTTCTCCGGGGACCTGCGGAGGAGAATGAAGACACAGGTACCATCCGATCCAGATGGATCGGACGGCTTAGACGATGACACGTGATGGACCCGAACCTTCCGCCCAACCCACAGGTTCAGGTCACCTGAACCTTGAAACGGACCTCCAGACCGCACCACGTGGCCCGAGCCTCAGGGTCCTCCCGAGCCTGGGTGCCTTATGTGCGCCGCACGTGAGGGCCTGGGAAAATTGCACCGAAGACCCGATACTTTGAAGAATTGCATTTTGATCCCCAGACACGTGCCTCACGTGCGTGTCGGGGTATTTTACAGGGAGCCCCTCCAAGGTTTCAGAATTTACAAAAATGCCCCTACGCGCAATGGAGAAATTACAAATGGGCCCATGCAATTTTTGGTAATTGCATTTAGCTCCTTCCAGGGATCTAAATGCAATATTTATCCCTTTATTTTATTGCATTTTTATTACAATTATGCCCTTGCATTGTATAACTTGAGCATCGTAGGTCCAAATTGCATGATTTTAGTGTCATTTTGATCCTTGTTTTTTCCTCTACATTTTAGCATGCTTAATTTCTCATTTGCTCCTGTTTTAAATAAATTGAATTTTTATGTGGTAATTGAGACCCTGTTCTACTCATGCTTGCTATGATTGGATGACCATTTTCAATGATGGATTAAATTGACTCTGAAATTATTTTTATATTTTGTTGCTCACATTTTTAGGGTATAATTGTAGGCTTTAATATGTATATACATTATCTTGCATATTTGCTCTTGCATCACTTTCACTTGCATAAAAAAATAAATAAAAAAATGCATCCATCTTAGCATCGCTTTGTAGATAGCATCGTTCTTTATATGGACCTGAAATTAGAATTAATTCACATTGTGCCATCATGAATCGAAATTCGATAAACATATTAAGTAGCCGTGTCCCTGTGTTCGACCTCGGTAGACTTGCCAAGTAAAAATATTCCCCTTGGACCAAGCGCTAATTAGGACCAGGAGTTGGGCTGACACCGAAAAAGGGCTCTGCATCGTAAATGCTACAAGTCTAGGTGTCGAAGGTATCTTAGATACTCAAAAGAGGCACACCCCAGTGTATTCCCAGAAAAACAAGTGCAGACAACTCCAACTCTCTTGACTGACACATTGGTCAACAATCTAAAAATTAATATGTGTTGAGTAAAAAGGCACTCGAGAGGCCCCTTGTTCCAATGTAAGGGTGAGAAAAATAGACACAATCCCATTAACATCCATCATCTGGCCGTCCATCAGCATTTCAAGTCTGACAAACTAATGAGATGGTTGACTGAAGCAAGGATACACTTATTCCCTAGTATTGAGGATTAGGTCTAGAGGAGAGTCTTTGGGACTGGAACTTTGAGTGATGCATCGACTCAGCTCTCATGAAATGCGGTACACTAAATGTCATATCCTTATATTATATGTACAAAAAGAGAGTCTGATAATCGGAGAAGTTGGATTCCTTCTGACTAAGGCTTGGATAAACTCGGAATTTTAGGATCGCTTAGGTCAAGGGTCTTCGAAAGATCAAGCCTTGAAAATTTCACGCGCACTGTCAGGAATTAATCCGACTCCTTCATTCTTTAGATGCTCGAGGACGAGCATGGTTTAAGTATAGGGGTATGATAAATCTCGTATTCATCATGCTAAAAGCCGCTAATTAAAACCCCTGCCTAATCAATCCAATAAAAATACCCTCTAATTCCTTGTTTTTATCCTGTAGTATATTGTACATAAATTACCATTAATTTATTGTATTTAATTTCCTCGATTTTTCTTGTAATTATTTTACACTCAAAAACTCATAAAAATTAGGTAGAATAATTGTCTCTAATTCACTGATCATTAAAAACACTAAAAAATACCAAAAACATCACAAAACCACAAAATCAGTATTTTTATCCCCCTAAAAATACCCCCAAAAATACGTTTTATACATTTTGACCAACATGAACGTTGTAGATCTTATCGAGACGAGCAACTTTAATGTTTTGACTTTTTCCTAATTCGACCTCTAACTATTTCTTTTCTATTTTTCTTTGTATTTATTCTCTGAATTTTCTTATTGGGCCATGTGGCGCCCTCTGGGCCGCCCACGTGGCCCGCTTCCCTTTTTGACACCCGACGCCCTTCTCCGCCGTTGGATCTAATCACCCCTCCTTCATCTGGACCGCCCACACCGCTCCACTTCTCCGCTATTGGATCCGTTGAGTCCCGCCTTAATCTTCGCCGTCCATCGCCGCTTTAATTCCATCCGTTGGATCCAGTAATCAGATCTAATCGCAGCCACTCACATCCGCCTTCGCATCAGCCGCCCGATCACCTCCTCATCCATCGCCTATCAACTTGGCATGTCTCCCTTCAACCACCACCGCTCGATCAACTCTTATCCTACGACCTCCTACGCGTCACGTCGCATCTTCACATCCGCCATTAGATCTTCCCCACCTTCCAATCACAGCCACTCCTTCACGCTCTACCCTTAGCCGTCCGATCAGATCTAATGATCTGATCTCAGCCTTCCACCTGCGCTTCAATCCGAGCCGTTGGATCGCTAGATCCAACGGCTGGGAGATCGTCTTCCTCCTCGTAACCCCCCTTCTCCTCAGCATTTCACCTCGTAACGCCCTCTCCCCCTTCCTATTTTGGAAGCCCACTTCAGCCATGTCTCTCTCTCCTGACCGTCGCCCCGCGTACCCCTTCCCTCCGTCATCCTCGCGCCATCAACAACACCCCTCGCCATTACCCCCCTCGCCATTAAACCTCCAATGAAAAACGCCTCGCCATCAATATAACACCCCAGTCGCCTCCGCCTATTTAACCATCTCCTCCGCCTCCGTAATTCCCCGTCCACCGTTACTGGGATAAAACCTAGCTTCCTCCGCCCCTCCGGTGACAGCGGAGCGCGGAATGTCGAGGCGAAGATGGTTTCAGCCTGGTGTGGACCCACGGTGGCGCTCCGCTGTGTCCCGGTGTCTCCGCGTACCTCCAAGCTCGCTGACCAGCTGCGCGACGACCCCGGGGCTCTTCCGAGCCTCATCCCAAGCAACTCCTCCGCCGGGGTTCCCTTCCCTGACGTGGTCTTCTTCCTCCTTCTTTTTCGTTCATTTTCTCCCAATTTATCAAGCCACCTACGTTCACCGTCACCCTCATCCGACCTCACCATTAGCTCCGCCACACCTCCAGCACCCTCGCCGACCCCCTTTCCCTTCTCCATATCCTCCCCCGCTCCGATTCCCCTCTCCTCTCGCTCCACCGGAGAAGATGACCTCAGGCCACCATTCCCGTCGCCTCCACGACCTCAGTTCACCCATTTCTCTCACCATTCACCGTACGCTTCGGCTATCTAACAATTGCAGGTCCCCAAAGCTTCATTGGCTGGAGTCTGCATCGGACCACCTTCACGCATTTCTTCTCCGACGAGGCTTCCCCGACCTTGACCTCCGATCGTCCCCGGAGCCCCACTCCTCCGGCATCTCTGCCAGAAGCCCAGCTATCTTCCTCGACCTTCAGACGACTCCCTGGGGCTTGGCTTAGCTAAAGGCAGGTTGCCGGAGCCCCGCCTTCTCCGGTGACCTACGGAGGAGAATGAAGACACAGGTACCATCCGATCCAGATTGATCGGACGGCTCAGACGATGACACGTGATGAAACCAAACCTTCAGCCCAACCCACAGGCTCGGGTCACCCGAACCTCGATCCGGACCTCCAGACCGCACCATGTAGCCCGAGCCTCAGGGTCCTCCCGAGCCTGGCTGCCTCACGTGCCCCGCACGTGAGGGCTTGGGAAAATTGCACAAAAGACCCCGATACTTTGAAGAACTGCATTTTGGTCCCCAGACACGTTCCTCACGTACGTGCCTGGGTATTTTACAGGGAACCCCTCCAAGGTTTCAGGATTTACAAAAATGCCTCTGCACGCAATGGAGAAATTACAAATGGGCCCAGGCGGTTTTTGGTAATTGCATTTAGGTCCTTCTAGGGACCTAAATGTAATATTTATCCCTTTATTTTATTGCATTTTTATTACAATTATGCCCTTGCACTGTTTTTAGCATAACTTGAGCATCGTAGGTCCAACTTGCATGATTTTAGTGTCGTTTTGATCCTTGTTTTGTCCTCTACATTTTAGCAAGCTTAATTGTCTCGTTTGCTCCTGTTTTAATTAAAGTGAATTTTTATGTGGTAATTGAGACCCTGTTCTACTCATGCTTGCTATGATTGGCTGACCTTTTCAATGATGGATTAAATTGACTCTGATTTTATTTTATATTTTGTTGCTCACATTTTTAGGGTATAATTGTAGGCTTTAATCTGTATATACATTATCTTGCATATTTTCTCTTGCATCATTTTCACTTGCATAAAAAAAATAAAAAAATGCATCCATCTTAGCATCGCTTTGTTGATAGCATCGTTCTTTATATGGACCTGAAATTGGAATTAATTCACATTGTGCCATCATGAATCGAAATTCAATAAACATGTTAAGTAGTCGTGTCCCTGTGTTCGACCTTGGTAGACCTTCCAAGAAAAATATTCCACGACATTCAAAGATCGTGGTTTTTGCTGAACCAAATCCGCCTCCTGTACTACAACATTATTTTACATTATTAAAGAGGCGAATTTGACATTCATCAAATGGTGTAGTATTCATCATGCTAAAAGCCGCTAATTAAAACCCCTGCTTAATCAATCCACGTGGGGCGCCACTTTGAAATTTTTTAAATCTCGTATTCATCATGTTAAAAGCCGCTAATTAAAACCCCTGCTTAATCTTAGCATCGCTTTGAAATTTTTTTGGGGCGCCACGTGGTAGCCCCTGGGCGTGCCACGTGGCACCCCACTCTCTCTCTGCGCACGTGGTAGCCCTGGGCGTGCCACGTGGCACCCCACTCTCTCTCTCCACTGCCGCCCCCCCCAGGTCACGTACGCAGCACGTGACCCACCTTCTTCCTCCTCCAACAACGGCTCACACCCCCACCATCAATTCCTCCATAACCACCAGCGTTTGCAACGCCCCCATGACCCGCTAGCCGTTACACCCTCTAGCTCCCTACAAAACCCCGCGAGACTACCTTCGCCATCATCCGCCCTTCCTCCATTTTGGCTGGTGATAGCGGCTCACGGCGTGATCCAGCCACCACCTGGTGTGCTGCTCCGAGCTTCCATGCCCACGTTCGCTCCGGCAGCCTCTAGTAGCCGCCGTGACCCCATCACAGGTACCCCTCTCCATCGCTCTCCTTCACCCGAACCCACACCATCTCCGCCGGTTTTGCACAAGCCGGAACCCGTCCCCCCTCGACGCAACACCCCCCCCCCCCCCCCGCCCCCTTCGTTTTTGGACTAACCTTGCAGGTTTGCTCAACATCGCTGCCGGCCGAGTTCCTCTGCCACCATCGCCCCAAAGTGTCGCCTTCACCAGCTCGCGGTCGACCACCGCCTTTGCCCAGCTGCGTCTCCGCCCCGTGCCTCGACGCACCTTCGCCCACCGCCTCCTGGGCCTTCGTCGGTCGTGTGTCGACCGGCCGAGGCGTCGGAGGCCGAGCACCACCACGCTCCGTCGTGCCTCCGCCGCGAAGCTCGTGCCTCCGCCTCGACCTCCGTCGTGCAGCCACAACTCGGCCTCGCCGCCCGCGCCGGGCACCTCCGCTTCCTCCGCCCGCCCCACTACGACGCACAGGCGCTGTTGGATCGGGAAGGAGGATCTTGATCCAACGGCCTCGATTCCGCCACGCCCCCCCCCCACGAGCCTCGGCCCTAGCCTCGAGGTTCGGGGCCCCCGAAGCTCCATTCGCCGCCACGTAGGCTCGGATATCCGAGCCTGAGCTCCACTGTCCGAACCTCAGGTTCGGGGCTCCCGAGTCGCAACCTCCACATCCACCCTCGGCGCACGTGCTTTGCACATGCATTTGGGGACAAATTACATCAAGGCCCTCGGAACTTTCAGGATTTACATTTATACCCCTGCTGGGTAAATTGTAGAGGAGCCCCTCCGACTTTCAGAAATTACAGATAAGCCCCTCTAGGGACCATTTTGAAAGAGAAACTTTATTTTATTTACATTTTAGTCCCTGAAAATTCATTTATCTTATCTTTTTCATGAGAACTCCGTTTTGAGCGTATAATATGTCATTTTGAAGCTCTTTTTGTGCTCTATCCCTTGGCATAATTTGTGGACAGATTTGAGGTTGTTTATTGATAATTATTATTGAAGACATCTGTTGACTCTTGCAGGCTAAATTGTGACATATTTGTACCCTATTAAGAGATTCATGAGTTATTTTGTAGGGTTTTGAATTAGAAAATGATGGAATCAATTTCATATCGGAGGTCTTAATTTTTGCAGGGTTTAAATCAAGGAGATTTATAAGTTTATTGACTTGTGGACTACAAACATTTCTGAAGAATAAAATTTGAAGTATTTCGGAGATAAATCTGATATCTATACGTGCATCAGGGATTAATTTGATACATCTTACTTGATTTGACTTTATTTGATCTGCAATTTTATTTCATGGATATTGATTACCATATATTGGAGCTGAAATCTTAATCACAAATCCTGTGCTGAACAGTTGTCATTGCATATTTCCTTGCATTTGCATCTCATTGCATTGTATGTTTTCTCACACATAAATTAATCGAGCACTTATTAATTATTTAAATTGATTTAAAACCGTGCAACTAAAAATCTCCGTTCCCTGTGTTCGACCTTGGTACACTTGCCAAGTAAAAGTATTCCACAACATTCAAAGTTTGTGGTTTTTGACGAACCGAATTTGCCTCCTATACGACGACAATTCATAATTATCCCAATAAGTGTCAAATAATCCCAAGTGTCAAATAATACAACTAACCCCAAAGTATTCATAATAAAAAATACAAAAAAAACTACTAACCCCAATAAGTGTCAAATAATCCCAAAGTCAAATTTCACTCTGACATTCAATAGTGTTCCGATTTTAGTCTACTCACTTTAAAGTACATCTTTTTCAAATACCTTCAAAACAAGACCAATTTTGTAAAATTCGGAGCTCATTTGTGAAAGTTGGGTTTTGGGCCTCTTTTGTGCTTTTTGACTTTTTGCTATATTTGACCTGAGTTTTTATGTACTTAATTAGCCCTTTTAATTTTATTTCTTCTTTATTTGTTTTCTTTGATGAAAGTTTTATTAAGCGACACAAAAATCCAAATCCAGATCAAAACTGAGATCAAAGAAACTGACTGAGTCCAAGCGTCCGTTGTCGGTCTGTACAAAGTTGTGTGTTTCTTAATTCTATTTTATTTTCCTATTTTCTTACTTATTAAAAATCCAAAAAAATTAGATAGTGTGTAAATAATTTTCTTATATTTTATCGTATTTTTTCTATATTTTTATCCTCTCTAAAACCACCAAAAAATACAAAATCCCAAAAAATCGGTTTTCTATACACATGGAGAACCACCAAAAATAACACTTCGCTCAGATGACTCTTTTGCTCACAGATCCTTCATGAAAGTTGTAGATCTCGTCGAGACGAACAAGGTTCGTGAAGAAATTTTTTTGATCTGAGGTCTCCTGCTATTTCTTTATAATTTTCTCATCTTTAATTTTGATCGACCGAAATTCGCTTCCTATACTACAATTGTCGATTATTAAAGAGGTGAATTTCACGCTCATCAAATGGCGCTGTTGTCGGGGGATACATCTTTGCTTAATTTATTGAATTTTGATTTTTGTTGATTAATTCATTTTTTAGGACCTCATTTCATGCATAAATTTTTGCATCATATCTGCTGATTTAATTTTCGGGGCGTCTAACTTTTCTCTTTGTGGCAGGGCCCATGATGATCGAGGAAATGGCAGGGCCCATGAGAGAGAGTGGGGAGCCATGTGGCATGCCCAAGGGCTGCAATGTGGCGCCCCAAAAAAATTTCAAAGCGATGCTAAGATTAAGCAGGGGTTTTAATTAGCGGCTTTTAGCATGATGAATACGAGATTTAAAAAATTTCAAAGTGGCGCCCCACGTGGATTGATTAAGCAGGGGTTTTTTAGCGGCTTTTAGCATGATGAATACTACGCCATTGGGTCCTCCCGAGCTTGGGTGCCTCACGTTCCCCGTACGTGAGGGCCTGGGAAAATTCCACAAAAGACCCCGATACTTTGAAGAATTGCATTTTGGTCCTCAGGCACGTGCCCCACCGGCGTGCCTGGGTATTTTACAGGAAGCCCCTCCAAGGTTTCAGAATTTACAAAAATGCCCCTGCGCAATGGAGGAATTACAAATGGGCCCAGGCGGTTTTGGTAATTGCATTTAGGTCCTTCCAGGGACCTAAATGCAATATTTATCCCTTTATTTTATTGCATTTTCATTACAATTATGCCCTTGCACTGTTTTTTAGCATAACTTGAGCATCGTAGATCCAAATTGCTGATTTAGTGTCATTTTGATCCTTGTTTTGTCCTCTACATTTTAGCATGCTTAATTATCTCATTTGCTCCTGTTTTAATTAAAGTGAATTTTTGTGGTAATTGAGACCCTGTTCTAATCATGCTTGCTATGATTGGTTGACCATTTTTAATGACGGATTAAATTGACTCTGATTTTATTTTTATTTGGTTGCTCACATTTTTAGGGTATAATTGTAGGCTTTAATCTGTATATACATTATCTTGCATATTTGCTCTTGCATCACTTTCACTTGCATAAAAAAATAAACAAATGCATCCATCTTAGCATCGCTTTGTAGATAACATCATTCTTTATATGGACTGAAATTGGAATTACTTCACATTGTGCCATCATGAATCAAAATTCGATAACATATTAAGTAGCCGTGTCCCTGTGTTCGACCTTGGTAGACTTACCAAGTAAAAATATTCCACGACATTCAGAGATCGTGGTTTTGCTGAACCAAATTCGCCTCCTGTACTACGACATTATTTTACATTATTAAGAGGCGAATTTGACGTTCATCAAATGGGGCCGTTGCCGGGGAGCGGTGAATTTTTAGGGTTTTAAATCATTTTTTGTAATTATTTTTGTAAAATTAATTGTTGTGTCATTTTTTTCTTCTGCATTTTATTTTGCATTTCTCTCTTACTTCTGCTACTAACCGCAAATTCTCTCTTCGCAGACTACTGGGAGCCCAATTTTGGATATTCCATCAAGGATCTGCAAGGAAGATTGAATTTTGATTTTTATGAGAGAGATCTTAGTATAGGTTTAAAATTCTGCATTATTCACAGGGTCCCTCCCTCCTTGTACCCTATTAATTTGTAATATTCAGGACTGGACTCTCTGTGGCTTGACGTAGAATTTAGGGGCACATATGCTAGATTAGAATTATTTGATTTGCTCGTAATTTTTAGGCCACACTTTCACTAATTAAATGTGCTGTAGATCGTTCAACATTAGCCAAAAATCTCAATCAATTCTTCCCGCTGATAGAACTATATGTTTAGGGCGTTTTGCATCTGTGCATATTATTTAGTGTAAATTTAAATTCCTTGTCTTGCACTCCGCATGAAGAACGTGAGGATTCATTATAAGTCTTCTCTTAAGCATGCATCATTGATTTACGTTGCATCGGCTTTTCCGATCCTCCCTCCTCAAAGTTTTACAACTTAGGATTTAACGGAATTAGGACTTCTCGTCAGGCATGAATTTATGTGCTCATATAAGTGATAACCTTAATTTAAAATAGGACTTCTAAACAAGGTGATTGTAAATAAAATCGACCTAAAATTAACCTGTGATTGGTGGAGAGAAACCCACTCATTGTTTGTAAGGAGAAGATCGCACACCTTAGGACCGAGCCAAAACCTAAGATTTTTACAAAGACTACTGTTTTTAAAAAATAATTAGCTACTTTCAGTGAGGGTCTCGGGTTGCCGTTTTACGGTCCGACTTCTCTTAGCAGAGTGGGTGGTTTAGAGGACACCGCAGAAGGCTCCGTCCTCAAGTAACACTGGTAGCCGTTTAAACGGTCCGTACTTACACCTATACTGGATGAGAGTAGGTGCAAATAGTTGTACGAACTCGGGACAATCTTTGTGAAATATTTCAGTACCTAACAGCTCCGCTTAATCTGCAAGATTGTTTTATCACTAAATTAAAATTGAAAAGATAAGCGACCGAACCCTCACTGCCTTCACCAGTGTTGAGTGGGTGAATCAACATGTTTGTTTGTGTTTGATTTGTGTGCGTGAAAAACGATAAGGTGAGAGCCGCTAAATAGTGGTCTGACAAGTCAGACTCACTGTCGCTGATGCGACTACTCAAGCCTCCTCGTTCGTCAACAATTAACCCACACAATCAATCAGGAAATCAATACCAAGGATTAAAATTTATTATACCCTGCTAATAAATGTACAATGGCAAGCAAGTAGGGTCGAACACAGGAAACAACAGTGCAAAGTATAGACAAGAGTCAAAACCTAGGTCTAATAAACCACTTAGCCAATCTAATTTTTTGTGGGTTTTTAATTTTTATATTTTTTATTATATTTTTTTTAATTTTATTTTTGTATTTTGATTTTTAATTTTCCAATTTCTATAATTTATATTTTATATTTTTTGTTCTTTTTCAATATTGGAATAAGAAAGCAATATAAGATAAAGACAAGGTAAAATATTTATAAAAATATGCAAAAATAATCGAAAATTTAGAAATAAAAACTTTTTGGTCTTTTTTATAAATTTTTACTGTTTTTGTGATTTTTGGGTTGATTTTTAGACTGTTTTTGGTATTTTTAAATAGCACAATAAAGCAAAACAGTGAATAAGCTACTGGCTGGGGATAAAATGTGAATTAAAATAAGCAAACAACCACAAAAATTTTCCAAACTAATTTTCAAATAAAGGCAATAAAATATAAAAGAAATAGGAACTGAGTTTGTATTTTTCTGAGTTTTCTATGATTTTATATATATTTTTGATTTTCTTAAGTATTTTTGAATTTTTAGGGTTTTTCTTTTGAAATTTTTTAGTGTTTTTTGGATTGAAAATAAAAAAGGTCAAAATACACAGTAGGGAATATTTTTGGAATTTTTTAAGGCATTTTAATATTTTTTTGGTATTTTCTACGCTAGACAGTGCTGAATAAACATGTTTTTGATTTTTAATAAATATAAAAATGCAATAAAATAAAAACTAAATTATGGAGTTAAAGTGCAAGCACCCAGGAGCTTAACTTGAATTTTTGAAATTTTTTTTCGAATTTAAATGATCCTTAATTAAATAGATCTAGCAAGCAAAAATATCAAGGCTGGTAGGGGTATACACGCAAATTCCTAAAACATTCAAGGGCATTCATGCAATTTTTTCACAAAAGTTAGCACTTAATATTCAATTAATGACTCTTTTACAAAACACAAAAGCTGCGAGGCCAAGGTTGCAAATAACCCACCCACGCGCGTACGATGCACGCGCCTGGGGGGCCCTTCTTGCAAATAATCAAAACGTCTGGGCAGACTTGCAAAATGGCCAAGGGAACACGTGATGGCTCACGTGCGCGACTGGCAGGGGTATGCGTTCAATAATACAGAATACCAGGGGCACGGATATAAAAATGACAAGAATTTAACACTGCCGATGAATGTTTCAGGGTTAATACGTAATACAATAAGGCGCAGGGGTACTAAGCAAAATTCTCCACACAGGGGGCCATCTAACGGCTGATCGGCTTCACTTAACTCCACGTGGAGCGTCCTCCGTGCGCGATACCCCTTCGGCTGGGCGGCTTGGATTAGAAGATGCGGGGTCGATCGACGGCTGGGGCTAGACTTGATCCTACGGTGGCTGCGATCCTGGGCGATCGGCCTTCGATCGAACGGCGAGGAGAGGACCTCCAAGAACACCCGAAGAACAGGCTCCTGTCGAGTTTGAATCGACGAGGGGCAGCTTCTCCAGGCACCTGGGCAGTTCCCGACCACCTCCGTGTGCTCCTGCAGGGGTCTTCTGTCGTCTGGCGGCTTCAAAATGCCCAGGCAAAGGCCAGGGCTCTCCTGCGGCGAGGGCGGAGCTTGAGGTTCCAAACTCGCTCCGGCGTGGTGCAAACTTCCCCCAGGCGCGTGGATGGCTTCCAAACCTGCAAGGACAGCGGGTGAAGAGATCAGGGGAAAAATGCCCCGACCTCGTGGGGTGTTTCACAGAGGAATACGGCTAGGTGGAAGGGAGATTAAGGCCGGCGAGACTCGATGCCGGCCAAGATCGAATCGGAGCGCAATGAGGATGATTAAGCGGTAGATCTTGACAAAGAAAATTCCACTGAGGCTTTTTAACACTAAATCATCAGGGAACAGAAGAGAGAAGGGGAGAAGGACCTCACCCGTGTGTGCACGAGAAGTCCTCCAGCGAGAACTCCATCGAGGGGACCTGACTTGATTCGACGCCGCCTTGACCCGTTGAGAGGTCCTACGAACGCCTGCTGTCACCAAGAGTAACGCCAAGGACATAGCTAGGGATTCGGAGGTGGAAGAGTGATCAAGGGTCAAAGGGAAGTCGGGGGGTTCGTTTTGAAACATGGTCGAGTGGCATGAAAGACGAGGTCGCAACGGGCGCCACAGTGATGCGATGCCCGAAAATAACCTTGGGCGGAATTCATGGGTAGATGTGCATCAAAAGTCGTGAAGACTCCATCACGAAAAGATGTAAGGAGCACCCTAGAAAAATCCAAGAAAAGATGTCAAAACCCACTCTGACAGAGCCCACAGGTGCAGGTCAGATAGTTGACCTGGGTCAACCATCTGAGCCCCCTGGTTGGTCCACGTGGACCCAACCAGGAAAAACCAGGAAGAAAAATTATTTCTAAAATCATTTTAAAATAGTAAATGGTATTATTTTATTTAGGTTATAAATAAAAAGTGTTTATAATTTTATAAACTATTTTATAGTAATTTTATTTATTTTTATTAGGTATATTTTACAAGTTTACTTTTATACCCCTATATAGGTATATTATCTATATATTTTAAACTTTTATTTTTATTCTGTGTATTTAAATTTTATTATTTATTTATTATTTTCTAAATTATAGACTACTTTGTATACACAAATATATTTTTATTTTATTTTATTATATATGTTTTGTATATTTAATAAAATATAAGTAGATATTGTATAGGTATGTACATAAGTATAATACCTGTGTATTTTATTTACAATTATTTTATTTTGAGTTTTATTTGAGTTTTTGTTTTGATTTAATATGCAAATATATTATAAGTAATATTTACAAAATTATAAAAATATAAAAATACAAAAATAATGAATAAATAATAAATTGAATATTTTAAGCTGTACAAGTGTACAATGTGGGTCCAAAACTCAACTTTCAAACCACAGCTCCGCCAAATGTGAAACCACCACCATTAAATAGATTATTTTATCCTATATACAATTAAAGTGAGTTTGCTGCATTTGGAGTTTTCATTTGTTAGGTCTGGAAAGTTGGGATTCTGGATTTGTGTTCAGACCATAACGTTTTATCTGTATATTATTTTCAGTGAAATCAATTTTGTATTTTTCTATATAAAAATATCTACAACTTTTATGTACAAAGTTTCTTTATTTGATGCACAAAAAGTGGAACCAAAAATAGGTCCCAAAATGAATAAAGAATGAATTAATAAATATAGGTATTTGGCCCTTATCTCCCCCTACTTTATTCCTTGTCGACCT
Organism: Ottelia alismoides; assembly: GCA_037367405.1. NCBI lineage: Eukaryota > Viridiplantae > Streptophyta > Magnoliopsida > Alismatales > Hydrocharitaceae > Ottelia > Ottelia alismoides. The sequence continues at coordinate 44,714 of JAZKJV010003888.1, forward strand.
ATTCATCAAGATGCCTAGGTCTCGGGGTTTCGGGTCATAAAATATTTTCATTATTTTATTCTTTTTCTTTTCTTTTCTTTATTTCTATAATTTTTGGCATTAAAATCAATATTTTATACACTTTTTACACACATATGCATGATTGCTAAATTACTCTATTTAATGCTATTTTCAGGCATTTGCTAGGATTTTTGAGGCCAAAATGATAGAATAAAGATGATGAAATGTGGATTCATCATCCCCCTATACTTTACCTTTGCTAGTCCCTAGCAAACACTTATGCAATAAGTGTAAAAAGAAAAAGAAAGAAAAGAAAAAGAAGAACTTGGATTTTATTTGATCATCAAACTTGTCTTCACAAAATCAAAGTTCGGAGCTTAAGTCGGACCTTAGGAATTTTATGCGGGCGGAACCTTAGTGAGAACCCAATTTGAAGTCCAACAGTCCCTGAGAATCCCAAAACTCTGCTCAAGTCTCCTCAATAGCCAGGTCAGAAATATCTCAACTCATACGCAAACCCTTACGACTATGAATCTGACTCGTATAGTGTAAGTGAAAGTGGCTCTCCCCAACTAGAATGACAAAGAGACTGACTTCTCCAGTACGACAACCCAATGATTCCCCAATCCAACAACTCCATCCTCGAGGAGCAGGGTATTCCCTTCTAAGTTCAAGTGGTAACCAGCTCAAGAGGAGGGGGTGAAGAGAAGAATGGACGGTAGCCAGTGTAGCTACCTATCCTGGGATGCAAAACCAGTGTAGTCAAGTCATCTTGCTGCAGGCTCTCATATTTGACCTTGGAACTCAAGCTTGCTTATTGACTTTACAAATTTGTACATACTTTGCAGGCTTTTTTATTTTCATACATGCCTGAACTCTTTTTTTTAATACTATTCACAACAGCATTTACATAAGGAGTTTTCCTCTTGAGCCAGTAGACTATCCCTCTTTTGAAGCTTTATCGCAACCCACAACCTCCTGTCTTTAGACTTCCTTATCACTAGATGGGTTGGGGTGCACTTCCCTCCCTAGAGGAGGACAAATGTTTCCACTTGTGCGCGTCTCATACCGGCAAATCCAATCCCCTCACCACTCCAACTGAGTTGAGCCATGTGAAAGGTGCAAGTGTCCAAGTTAGGTCATTATCAACAAGAGCCGTGCGTGTGCTCCGAAATACTCTACTTAGGCAGTCAAGAATCCATTGAACCAAGTTCCGTGATCCTCAAAGAATTAAGTCAACTAGACCTGAAGTACCTCAAACCCAGTTCCTATAAGGTTCCTGTTATTAGGAAGATTTTAAGGTCCAATCAAGCTCCAATCTCCGGATTTTACTTAGACTTGTTCAACTATCAAACTCAATCCGAAAAATGCTCATACTATGCAGATGCAATGCAGAAAATATATTTTTGTGATGCACTTTTTCTAAGATTTTGAACTTTTTATGGATTTTTGAAAAGATGGTGATGATGCATATGCAGATGCATTTTTTTATATTTTTCAAAGAATTTTTTCAAATGTTTTTGGGATTTTAATTTTGCAAATGTTTTTGGGATTTTTGAAAACAAAAAGATTTTGGCTGAAAGCTAGGTGAAAATATGTACACGGGAGTGCTTCTTTATATATAAGAAGTGGATTTTAAAAATTTACAGGGTAAGTGATCAATTTTTATAGATATATAGATACATATACCGTGAATTTTGGTGAGATGTGAGTATTCCTCAAACTTATTTGACACAAGCTTTTTCACACAATTTTTGAAAACTATAGTCCAAAATAGTTTTTACAAACATTTTACCAAAAATGTACACACATTTGAAAATCATTTTGCAAAGGCTTTCAAAACAGTATATATAGGTTTTTCAAACATTTTTGCAACCATTTTTCAAACCACTTGCAAATCATTTTTCAAACATTTTATTTCACACAAAGAAAAGAAATTTACAAACCACACATTTTTACAAAAGTTGAAAACATGTAACAAAATATTTTCAAAATAGTTTCAATAAATGTTCACGAAGCTTTTCAAACTATTTTTCAAACATTTTGCAAAGAACATTTTCACCTGATTTATTAATCAGTAAATACACAAAAGAATTTGAGGAATAAAACACCTTTTTAAAGAATTTTAATGAGTTTTAAAGAGTTATTAGCCATATTATTAGGAAAATACGAAAGTACGAGTTATGGCTAAAGTATATACGCAGTATATATGACCCCCCTATACTTAGCTTGAGCTATGTCCTCATAGATCAGAGAGAAAAGAGCAGACATAACTCGTACTAAGTATCGAAAAATCCAAAGAATAAATGAATGAAGAAACGAATGAACGAATGAGAAGTTGACCGTCCCCCCTATACTTAGGATCAAATAATCCTAAGTATAGCAGACTATACACAAAGCAGGGAGGGTCAAGGGTGGGAATGAACAGATCATACTCAGATTGTCTCCCCCTATACTTAGGGTAAGATATCCCTAAGTATAGACAAGAAGAGGAGACAATGGAGAGGATCGAAAAGAATAGAAGAAACTCAGGGTGCACGTCCCCCTATACTTAGGACGAAGTATGTCCTAAGTATAGAAGACTCTCTACAAGGGGCGACACCTTTTGGATAGATATAGAAGATAGGGACGGAAAAGAAGAAAAGAAGAAAAGAGATGAAAGTGGATATGAACAACTCGGGATGTGCATCCCCCCTATACTTAGGATAAAGTACATCCTAAGTGTAGCAATGATGAAAGGGATGGCATCAATTCGGTAGAAGAGGAAAAATGAAAAGAAGAAAAGAAGAAAAGAAGAAAACTCATTCAAAAATGTTTTGTTGTGCTTGGCCTTCCTCTGTTTCTTTGGAAATATTCAGCTCATCCTCATAGATTACTTGAACCGAGTCAACGACAGCCATGAATGTATCATGTTCAAGGTATGGAGAAGCTATCCATTGACTACAAATGGCTGTGCATCAGCTGATAGATTGGATATCAATACACTTCCGTAGTCACGCAACTGCCTAACCATAAACGACCCAGTCCATTTACTCTTCAATTTGCCTGGAAAGATTTTCAATTTCGCATCGAACAACCACACCTTCTGACCTGGATCAAAGGACTTGCGACGAATATGCTTGTCATGCTATGTCTTGACCTTCTCCTTGTACATCAGGCTGTTGTCATATGCATAATCTCTGAATTCCAGTAATCTGTTCAGATCCAGTTTTCTGTTCTTCCCTGCTTGCTTGGAGTCCAAATTACAGATGTTAATGGCCCATAAAGATCTGTGAATTAGTTCGACGGGCAAATGACATGGCTTGCCATACACAAGGCGGTAAGGAGACATTCCCAAGGGTGACTTGTACGATGTTCTATAAGCCCAAAGAACGGAGTCAAGCAGCTGAGACCAGTTCTTGCGATCCGGACGTACAAGCTTCTGTAAGATTGTCTTGATCTCCCTCTTTGAACATTCAGCTAAGCCATTTCACTACGGGTGGTAGGGTGAAGCAACACGATGTTCAATGCAGAATTCTTGAGTCAGCTTCTTCACCTCTCTGTTTATGAAATGACTATCCCTGTCAGATATGAGAATCTTGGGAATCCCAAACCGTGCTATGATGTGATCTCTCAAGAATCGACAGACAGTCCTACTGTCGGCAGTTCGGGCGGGAATAGCCTCCACCCATCGACTGACATAATCGACAGCAAGCAGAATATACTCATAACCCTGACTGTTGGGAAACGGGCCCATAAAGTCGATGCCCCATGCGTCAAAGACGTCTGAGATCTGAATGTATTTCAGAGGCATCGTGTCTCTCATTCCTATGGTTCCGCCCATCTTCTGGCAGTCAATGCAGCATTTGACATACTCATCTGCATTTTTGAATAAGGACGGCCACCAGAGGCCACTTTGAAGAACTTTTGCAGCCGTGTGTTTCCCAGAATGATGTCCTCCAGAATCTTGGTCATGGCATAACGTGAGGACACTTGGAACCTCCTCCTGAGGAATGCACCTTCTCCAGATACAATCTGCTCCCTCACAAAACAAATACGGGTCTTCCCACTGGTAGAAATGGATTTTAGACAAGAACCTGTCTATTTTTAATTTAGGCCAGTCCCGTGGGATTTTCTTGGCAACCAGGTAGTTCACGATGTCCGCATACCAAGGAAGTGAGGCGATAGACAGAATTGCCTCATCTGGAAAGGTCTCTGTGATCGGCTGCAGGTTCAGCTCAGGAGACTCTGGTTCAGGAAGCCTTGACAGATGATCGGCCACTACATTCTTTACCCCAGGTTTATCTTTGATTTCCAAGTCAAATTCCTGGAGGAGAAGGATCCACCGAATGAGGCGTGGTTTGGCGTCCTTCTTCTGCTGTAAGTACCGAATGGCTGAATGATCAGTGTAAATGATTACTTTGGACCCAAGGATGTATGATCTGAACTTTTCCAAGGCAAAGACTATCGCTAGCAGCTCCTTTTCAGTGACAGTGTAGTTTTTCTGGGCTTCATCGAGCGTTCGGCTAGCGTAGTGAATCGCAAATGGTACATTATCTTTCCTCTGTCCTAGTACAGCTCTGATGGCATAATCTGACGCGTCGGTCATGATCTCGAAAGGCTGAGTCCAAATCGGTGGTTGTAAGACAGGGTCCTGCGTGATGAGGTCTTTCAACTGATTAAAGGCAAGGAGCACACGGTCATCCACAATGAATTCATTGTCCTTGCCGAGCAACTCAGTCAACGGTCTGGCCAGTTTACTGAAATCTTTGATAAAATGTCGGTAAAAACCGACATGGCCCAAGAATGACCGGACTTGCTTGCTGTTCGTAGGTGGCTCAAGTTTGGAAATCACATCCACCTTGGCTGGGTCAACCTCCATTCCACGCTTAGAAACAACGTGGCCCAGCACAATTCCTTCGGTCACCATGAAGTTGCTCTTCTCCCACGAGAGCACAAGATTGAGTTCGCAACACCTCCGTAGGACTCTGTCTAAATAATCCAGGCATTGGTCGAATGAATCTCCGTAGACCGAAAAATCGTCCATAAAGACCTCAAGAAAGTTGCCCACCATATCGGAAAAAATTGCAAGCATACACCTCTGAAATGTGGCTGGGGCATTGCAAAGCCCGAACGACATCCGTCTGAAGGCATATGTGCCAAAAGGATAGGTAAACGTGGTTTTCTCTTGATCTTCAGGAGCTATAGCGACTTGATTATACCCAGAGTATTGATATCGCTCCCACACCCTATGTTAATTTGGTCAAATTAATGTCCAAATTAATGTTGAGAATTCGTTGCAGTCGGATACGAGATGTTGATCAAAAACCACTTATCGATTAATTTGAAGTTAATTTTAAGCGGCAATATTTTTTTTACTTGGAGTAAGTCCAAGGTCGATCTCAGGGAGGCATCTGTCTCCTTAGGTAAATTAAAGCAATTATTCGAGTGTTGATTTTCGAGGAGTATCTTTTTTGGTCTTTTTTATTTTTATGCAGACGTATGCAGACAATGCAGGCCAATTTAATGTGTAATTTAATTAATGTATCAAATGAAGTCCAAAAATAATGAAATATGGCCAGATGGGTATTTATGATGAAAATGACCTACCCTAATTTTTTTGGAATTTTTCGACTCAAAATGAATTTACTGTGAATTAAATAAACAGACAGAGTGATTTTCAGAATTTAATTTTTAATAAATATCAAATCACAATTTTTCCAAGCACTATAATTATCCTAGGTAGCTCTAATAATCAGGGACCTAGGAAAATTGACAGAACTTAATTTCACTGTGAAATGAATTAATTGAAATTAATTTAAGAAAATCACTAAACAATTTATTTAGCCTCGATATGCGTGCAAATGCTATGAAATTTTTATGGTATGTTAAAAATGATGTCCTTAAGCTACTGTGAATTTTTGATAATTTTTGAAGGCACGGATAATTAATTAAAAATCAAAAGGCATCACTGGGAAAAATATGTCAACAATGCACCAATTAATTCATTAATAATTCACATAAGCCTACAAAAATCAGACACGTGTACTAATAGACAGAGGACAAAATTTCCAACAACATGCAATTTTTAGAATCTCAAAATGATGAAAAAATGCACTCTAGGGACACGTGTAAACACAGGGGTGTAAATGCAATACGGGAAATTAAAATTTCAATAAATAAATATGCAGACAGGGACTAAAATGCAATTACCGATAATATGGTGGACTCTTATGCAATTTCTCCACGGGACACGTGCTCCTCATGTGGGGTCTGCTTCATAGGGACCTCTTTGTAATTTCGGAAAGCTTCAGGGGCTTCTGTGCAATTAACCCAGGCCGCACGTGCTCCTCACGTGGGCGGCCTAGGTTCGGAGGGCGTCGGTGGCTCGGAGCGAGGCTTGGGTTCTCTTGAGGTTCGGACTGCGGCTCGGTTTAGCCTCGGGTCGCCCGAGCCTAGGCTTGGCGGCCGAGGCTCGGACTGGTCGACGTGGCGGCCTGAAGGCCCTCGGATCAAGATGGATCCAAGGGTTGGCGATGAAGACGCGTGGCGACTGGAGGGCCCGTCAGATCTGAGGCGCGATCGACGGTTGAGGACGGGCGCGGTGATGAACACGTGGCGAAGTGAAGGCCGTTCGATCGGTTGATCGAACGGTGGCTGTACGTCGTCTCGAACGGTCCTCCGCCACTTGCGGAGGAGAAGGCGGATCTCCGGCGTCGATGGAGCTGCGCCGCCGAGGTCGCTAGGCGTCAATGGAGCTCTTCGTATGCTCCAGAGTAGCTCGGAAGATGCAAGGTCGTGCGGCGAAGCCTCCGGTGGCCTCAGTGGCTGTGGAGGTGGGCTGAAGCTCGCTGGAGACGAAGCTCGAAGGGAGCTCCGGTGAGGCTCCGGCCAGTGAAGGAATGAGAACCTGCAGGAGTTAGAATAGATAGCCGAGGCGTGCAAGTGTTCGTGGAGAAGTGTAGCGTGATCGGCGAGGCCTAAGGTGGAGTGTGGTTGTCCGGCAAGCGAGCTCCGGCCAAATGGCGGAGCTGTTGGTCGGAAGAGTGTGAAACGCGTCGTCGAAGTGTGAAAATGGGACTGCGAGGACGGGAGCTTCGACGCGAAGCTCGTCGAGGTGGATTGGAGGGGAGAAGGTGGCCGATGGCGATGAATAAAATCGGAGAAAAAGCAAGAAAATAAAGAAGAAGATCGGAGGACAAATGGAGGTGGTTACCTGGGGAATGGGGCTCAGATTTGAGCTCCAGGTCTTCGCTCGAGGGATTGGTAAGGTTCCGAGCTCGTGCAGCTGCTCGTGGGAGGCTGCAGCACGGCGGTGGCGGCCGTGGATCTCGCCGGAGTTGTATCCTTGTCTTCGCTCGACAATACTCCCAGTTGCTGTCACCAATGGATAGCTTGGAGCTAGAGGAACCTCTCTGGAGTGGCGGATGGGGGTGAACGGCGCCGGTGTTTGAGTATTTATAAGGTGAAGATGGTGGGTTGGCTGGTGGAGTAGCGAAGTTGGTGGTCGTCGTGGGGCGAGTATGGTGGAAGTGTTGGAGCTTGAGGGAGCTGGCAAGGGAGAGGGTTGAGTGGGTAATGTCGTGGAGGTGTCAGCGGCCGGAGGAGATGGCCGACGTGCATCCAAAAATAGGAAGGGGGCGCCCCTCCCGCAAGGCAAGGGACGTGGGGGAGAGGGGCGCCTGGAGGTAGGAGACGAGGTCTCCACCGTTGGATCTTGAGATCCAACGGTGGGGATCAAGGGGGATCTGGTCGGGTAGGATTAGATCTGAGGCGTTGTGATCGGAGAGCGGTGATCGCACCACGTGTCGAGATGAGGGCGAAGCGCACGCGAACGGCCAGGATGAGAAGATAGGGTTGATCAGAGGGGCATGATTCGTTTGGAAGAAGGGCGGCTGCGATGAGAGGATCGGGGATGCGATCAAGCGGCGTACAGCGCACCACGTGTCAAGCTGTGGGCGCGGCGCTAAGGGATGGTGAAGATGAAGTGCGGGGTAGATCTGATGGCTGAGAGATGGCAGGTACGTGGAAAGGCCTGGGCCATTGGATCTGAATCGAGATCCAACGGCTGAAGGCGCGGGCGGATGTGGCGATGGGAGGCGGGTCGTGTGGCGCAACCAGAGGGCGCCACGTGGCCTGCTGTGAGTGGCTGGAGTAAGAGACACGTGTAGAGAGAAGAGGAAGCCGAATTTGGAAAAACTCAAAACATGAAAGTTGTAGATCTTGATGAGATCTACAAGTTTCATGTTGACCAAAGATGGAGATGAGGTCAAAATATGATACATAAATACAAGGATACATAAATATACATATGTAGTATACAAAATGGCCCAAAAACCCAAGTTTCTCATACAAGCTCCAATTTCAACGAAATTAGTCTCATTTTGAAGGTCTTTTAATATGTAGTATTCTAAGAGTGGGTAGACCTAATTCGGGGTTTGTATGAGGGCTTTATGTGTGTTTTAATGTACAAGGGTTCTCAGGCTATTTTGGCTATTTTACAAGGGTGATTTTTGGCATTCTTCCCTATATATATTATAGAGAAGAGGTTATTTTGGTGAAGAGGTATTTTACAAGGGATTTTTGGCTTCTTATTTAAATGCAAATGAGCTGCTAAAATGCATGAATTATGAATGTGTGCATGAATGCTATTTATGCAATTTAAAAGGAAATATGCCTCTATTTTCTCGGGAACAAGGCTCTATTTTTGACTTTTGAAGTGATGAATCACAGATTCATCAAGTATCCATCCAAGAAGCAGAAATACTCCTTCGTGGCCAATCTCTCCAAGATCTGGTCGGTGAAGGGGAGAGGAAAGTGATTTTTCTTGGTAGCGTTGTTAAGTCTTCTGTAGTCCACACATACTCGCCAAGAAGTGGGTACTCTGGTTACAATCTCCTCTCCTTTGTCATTCTTCACAATGGTGATCCCTGATTTCTTGGGCACAACATGCAGAGGGCTCACCCATGTGCTGTCGGAGATGGGATAGATAAATCCCGCATCACACCATTTTTGGATTTCTTTCATAACAACCTCCCGCAGGTTCGGATTTAATCTTCTCTGCAGTTCTCGAGAGGGCCTGCAATCTTCTTCCAGAAAGATGCGGTGCGAGCAGAGTGACGGATTGATCCCATGGAGATCAGAAGTTCGCCAGCCTATCGCCTTGCGGTTGCGTTCAAGAACCTCCATCAGACGAGATTCTTGGTCGTCGGTCAGATGGGCATTGATGATGACCAGGTACATATTTGGTTCTCCCGCAAGGAAGGCATACTTCATATTGAAGGGCAAGGGTTTTAGCTCTGGCGGGGTCTGAGCGGCTTCAATGGTGACCTCAGCTATTAGTGTAGGTGGTGATTCTTTCAATTGTTCAGTGTCCACCATAATCAGTTCTTCTCTCAAATCCTGACAGAATTCCTCAATGATGTCCTCTTCATCAGAAAATTCTTCAAACTTCTGCTCTTGGCTCTGAAGGCACATCACTCCCACGGCAGTCTCTTGCAGCACATCAGCGAGTTCCTCATCCTGATCGAGAAGGGGAAATTCGACTGTGGACTCCACTTCCTCCTCGGGACAGAGGAGTTCATGGATCTCATTGTCATCCAGAAATAAATTGGTATCTTGAATTTCAGCTAGAAAGTCGTAGTCATCAGCCTGCTTGATCACTCTTGCTCATGATGTAGATGTCTGTTCAGCTGGTGTTCCCTCAGACATGGTCTCTACTCTGATGATTTCATTGCCAGCCCCGAAAGTGATTTCTCCCGTCCCATAATTCACTACTGCGTTCGATGTCCGCAGAAATGGTCTTCCGAGTATGATTGGGGTAAGGAGCAATGGAGAGGGGACGTCCATAACTAAGACCACAAAATCGGCAGGGAATGACTTTCCCTGAACCGTGACGATCACGTCCTCCAACAGGCCCCTAGGCCGCTTGACTGACTTGTCTGCAAACTGCAGAGTCATCTTTGTAGGCTTGAGCGGTCCTAGCCTGAACTCCGTGAGTAGCGAGGCTAGCATCAAATTGATAGAAGACCCGCTGTCGAGAAGTGTTCGTTCAAACTCTTGATTGAACATCTGGCAGCGTACAAGAGGTGCTCCCATATCAGTCTTTTTATCCGGGAGGTTGCTGATGGCATTCACGGTGGCCATTGTGAGGATATGCTTTTCGGACTAGCCACCCTTGCTTCTGGAATTGTGGGGGTGCGGCCTGCGCTTGGTCGTGCATGCCTCTTTTAATCCTTTCTTCACAGCTGGCATGTACTCAAGAGCTTTCATCAATGGCATATTCAGCACCAAATTCTGAATGATTTCTATGATGGCAGGATCAGACAAAGCATTTTTCAAAATTTTCATTTTTTGTGTTTTTTCATTGCTTCAGGAAAAGGAATATTTACAAAATCTTCACCACTTTCATTCAAAATAGTGTCCATATTGTTGTGTATAGGTAGATGGCAAAAAGGAATGGATTCATCTACAATTTGTGGACCAAAAATGACAGGCTCGGCTTCTGGTGCCGGCGTTGGACTCGCTGCAGGTGTAGTGCTCCTCCTGTCAGGAACTGGCTGTAAGGCAGGTGCATGCATCTCCAATGTGGGCTGTTCTCCACCGAGGTTGCTGCTATCTTTTTGTGTTTTGCTTTTTTCTTCATTTTTTTGTGATTTTTTGAATGCTGGTGCTGCTCCCAAAATACTAACTGGCCCTGGTGTTGGCTGGACTGACGATTCCCCGTCAGATGCAAGATGCTTTCCCTTCGTCGTCACCGATGGCTGGAGTGTCCTACCGCTCCTGAGAGTAACAACATTAGATAAAAAACAATTTAATTCACCTGATTCGGGCTGGACACTACCGGCTACCTGCTCCTTACGTCAGAAGTTGTTTGGGTTGGCTTCGACCTGGGCTGGTATGACGGTTTTGGCTGTCGTCAGGTCGTCGATCTTCTGGTTCATCTCAGCCATATTCTTCATTAACTGCTCTAAACAGGCTAGGGCCGGATTGACCGGCACAATCTCAAAGGAGTCCCCCTGCTGGGGTCTAGAATACTGATATGGCGGCTGGGATTGTGACTGATAACCTTGTGAAAATTGGTGAGGGGAGGGTTGGAGGAATATGGTGCATTCTGATGATTGTATTGAGCAGCCGGCTGCTGATGGTATCCCTGTCTGCGATATCCGGACTGCTGAGGACAGTGCTGGTAATTCTGCCTCCAGGTGTTTCCGTGGGATGGAGGCTGGTATTGGTAGGAGTGCTGGAAGGGTCTCCCACCCTGATGCTGCTAGTGATAGGGCATGTTGCCCGTGTTCTGACCCTGAGAATGTCCCTGAGGACGGGTCAGCTGTGCTTCATTGTCCCATACGCCATTGATTTCTTGAATCAGTGGCGAGGGTGGAGAGAACTGCTCGGAGTAAGCTGGCTGAGGCTCGGGTTTATGTACAACCATCTGTGTCTGGGGCTGCGGGAGCTGTTCCGGAACCTGCACGTAGTACACATGCTGGACAGGCTGGGGCAGCAGGGAAGCGGCTGAGGGTGTTGCTGCATTGTGGGCTCCTTCTTCTCAGCATTCGGCTCGGCAGAAGTAGACACAGCGTTGCACATGTTTGCATTTAATGTGCGAACGAGTTGCTCCAGCTGTTGGGAAATCCGGTCGAGCTTTTCCAAACCCTGGGTCCTCTTCTCAATGACTGCCAATTTTTCGAGGTCCTGCGACCTCTTCTAAATGATGCCCATCTTGGACAAGTGGCTCCCAGTGATGCTCACGTTGGAGCTCTCATCCTTGTCTTCGGTGTGAGAAGCCATGTTCACTGGCTTGCTGATGGCGGTTGGTGGCTTCATGTATACTCTGGACGAGGATTGGGCTGCTTCTCCTTCAGACATTTCTTTGAAGACGTTCCATACCATGTCCTCGTCCTTGTTGAAATGTGAACCGCCGCAAGCTGCATCTACAAGATTTTGGCTCTCAAATGATAGCCCCCCAAAGAAGTGTTGTACGAGACTGGTCTTTGGAATGTCATGGTGGGGGCACTTCTCCTGAAGATCTTTGAATCTCTCCCATGCTTCATGGATGGTCTCGTGGGGCTGCTGGCAGAAACTGGAGATCCGAGCGCGCATCTGATTCAATCGCCCGAGAGGATAGAATTTATGGAGAAATGCGGACTTCAGCTCCTCCCAGGTCGTGGCGACCATCCCAAGATGGTCAACCCAATAGAGGGCCTTGTCTTGAAGGCTGAAAGGGAATGCGGTCATCTTGACTACCCCTAGCAGGATTCCGGGGTAGCGATCAGTGGCACAGATGTGGCCAAACTTCTTCAAAAAAATGTACGGTTCCTTAGTAGTGTTCCCGTGAAATGTGGGAAGTAGCGACAAGAACTGCGGCTTCAGCTCGAAGTGGGCATGCATACGTGGAACCTGAATCCACTCAGTGATGCGTCCTGCTCCTGGGTTGTATGTTTCCTTGAGTGTAGGCTTTGGCTGCGGTGGATCTGCCTCTGCTGCCTCAAATTCAGGTCTTCCCACTGAGAACTCATCTCTAACTTCTTTAAAATCAGGCACTTGGTTCGGATCATTCTCCCTCCGATCGTCTCTTGCATCGGCCCTCGTCCTCAAATCGTTCAGCATGTCTTGGAAGGCTGTCTGGGCCAGGGCTTGATTAGTCAATTGCTGCTGGATGGCTTGGATGGAAGCCAGCAACTGACTGTTGACTTTGTTTTGCGTGGTATATTGCCGCTCCCCCGGATTGACGTCAGGCTCAGATGGGGGTTGTGGTCCCTTTCCTCTTCCTCCTGCCATCTCAGATTCTGCTTGGTTTGCTGGCTCGGAATCGGGCTCAAAGTCTGCACATTGTAGAATGCCCCGATCAGTTTGAATTGCAGCACCAGATAGAGAGATGTGGTCTGTGTCAAGGTCAACACAGAATTTTGTTAAGGACGGCGATGTGTAAGGAGTGAAATCGATTGACATCCAAAGCAGACAGAGTTCGGGACTAGAGTGATCCCTGTTTATTGAAAAAGACAGGGAGTCTGGAGATTGGTCCACGGAGTCGGAACCGGGTTCTCGGAAATCGCCCTGAATTCTTGGAGATGGAGAGCGAATGGAACTGATGTGGGTGTCGATGAGGTCTCGACTAAACTGCCCATTCGTCGCCATCTCGGAGATCAAGAGGAAGATTGATGTGGATGAAAGATACGGGAGTCAACAGGAAATAAATGGAATGTAAAACAGTAGAAGGCTCACAATGAGCAAGGGTCAAGTGTAAGGAGAGCAAAAATGGCGCAAAGGCGCGGTGTTTTTGATCTTTGACCTTAATCCAACTAGCAAGCAAACACAAAGCAAAGGGGATTCACCAACTCAACACGTGAAGCCGTAAGGGTTTGGCTATTATCTTTGTAGTTTTTAAATGAATTCAGGCATTTATCTTTTAACAAGTCCTTATAGCGCTATGCCTATAGGAGAGAGAGTACTGCCGGAAGAGTATCACGTACTTGTCCTCCTCCTGTGTAACCTGTAGTCTGCACTTTTTGAAGTCCTCGTAACCCTTCCTGGATCCCTACTCAGCCAAAGAAATAGAGAAAGGAAGCCAATAGGAAAAACCGCTACTTCGGAACTCGCTCGCAACGGAATCACCCGTGAGCGTGCAAGAACCTACTCGGACGCAAGACGATGAGACAGACACCCCTGTGAAGGCGTGGCCTAGGCTCGATACTTCGGACGAGGTCGATGCTCTGCACAATAGAGAGTCACAATGTTGACCAAGCCCTACTCGTCCACGTACGATAGAAGCGCCAAAACTTCGTAAATCTAGGCGATACACAAGGCAGCCACAGACTGGGTTTTGGGCTCTAATCCTTACGAAGCACTCTGCTCACTTGGAAGGAGACCTTCCCATGCAACCTGAATACAAGTGAGGGTGTGACTCTCCCGAATCAATGAGTCCAATTACCAATTTTATTTAAGTCAAATTTTTCTTAGCAGTCCCTTTTTTAATTTTTTTGTGTTATCGCTTCTTTTGAGTAATTTCAACCAAGCGCCTAACTTTTTTTTGTATTTTCTTTATCCTACTTTGTCCAAAAACAGAGGGAGAATAGAGTCGGAAAAGCCAATGCAAGTCGGCACCAAGATGGAAATCTCACCTTTGTGCCTAAATGATGGATGCAAAGTAAGAAGACTTACAACGAATCCCAGCTCTCTCCATGCGGGATGCAAAGCAGAATTTATAAACCTATTTACATGCCGATTTGCAATGCGGAAATCGTCCTAAGATAGGCAACTGCTAACGTGAAGAACCACAAGTTAATCACCAATCCTCGATCCTAAGAGTCCGGTCTAGACCCCCCCCCCCCTCCTCTTCTCGACACATCAAGTTCAGGAGTAGCGCTTGATGGGGAGGGCTCGCGGCGCGGTGGATCTAAGAAGGTGAGTTAACTGTTTAATTAAACTAAGTCCAAATACGATCTATAGGTACATGCAAAGGTTATCAGTGTGTTTGGACCTAATCTAATCGATCAAGCAAAAGCCTATAACTAAGGGCTCAATCCACAAAAGAAAGTGAAAATGAAATCAAAACCGGCAAATGACAGTCGAGAAAACACGAAGAAAATCGCAGTGAGCCCCCGGGTGAACAAACACCCGGAAATTAGGCCCGAAGTGTCTAAGTGTCCAAGTCCTGTATTATTACAATTTGAATGACTCTCTCTCACAAAAATACAAAAATTGACTATCTCTCACTCTCAAGCTCTCCTGCTCTCTCCTGCCAGCTAGGGTAGAATAGCCGGCTCCTCCTCCCAAGGCTGCTCAAGATCCCCTAGGCGATCCTCCTCGGTCAGTGGTCCCTCGCAAGAAAACAAGAAAGGGATGTTAGACAGTTCAAAACAGGTTATGCAATAGAAAAATAAATGATCAAAAATGGATAAGCAGATAAAAGACACAAATATACTCTACAAACCGATGCTCCCCGGCAACGGCGCCATTTGAAAAATGATAAGGCGAGAGCCGCTAAATAGTGGTCTGACAAGTCAGACTCACTGTCGCTGATGCGACTACTCAAGCCTCCTCGTTCGTTAACAATTAACCACACAATCAATCAGGCAATCAATAGCAAGGATAAAAATTTATTATACCCTACTAAGAAATGTACAATGGCAAGCAAGTAGGGGTCGAACACAGGAAACAACGGTGCAGAGTATAGACAAGAGTCAAAACCTAGGTCTAATAAACCACTTAGCCAATCTAATTTTTTGTGGATTTTTAATTTTTATATTTTTTTATTATATTTTTTAAATTTTAATTTTGTATTTTGATTTTTAATTTTCCAATTTTATAATTTTATATTTTATATTTTTTTGTTCTTTTTCAATATTGGAATAAGAAAGCAATATAAGAAAAGACAAGACAAAATATTTATAAAAATATGCAAAAATAGTCGAAAATTCAGAAATGAAATCTTTTTGGTCTTTTTTTAAATTTTTACCGTTTTTATGATTTTTGGGTGATTTTCAGAATGTTTTTGGTATTTTTAAATAGCACAATAAAGCAAAACGGTAAATAAGCTACTGGCTGGGGATAAAATGGGAATTAAAAATAGAGCCACAAAAATTTTCCAAACTAATTTTCAAATAAAGGCAATAAAGTATAGAAGAAAGAAGAACTGAGTTTGTATTTTTCTGAGTTTTCTATGATTTTATATATTTTTTTGAAGTTCTTAAGTATTTTTGAATTTTTAGGGTTTTTCTTTTGAAATTTTTAGTGGTTTTTGGACGAAAATAAAGAAGGTCAAAATACACAGTAGGGAATATTTTTGGAATTTTTTAAGGACTTTTAATATTTTTTGGTATTTTCTACGCTAGACAATGCTAAAATAACATGTTTTAATTTTTAATAAATATAAAAATCCAATAAAATCAAAAACTAAAGTTATGGCATTAAAGTGCAAGCACCCAGGAGCTTAACTTGAATTTTTGAATTTTTTTTTCGAATTGAAATGATACCTTAATTAAATAGATCTAGCAAGCAAAAATATCAAGGCTGGCAGGGGTATACACGCAAATCCTAAAACATTCAAGGGCATTCATGCAATTTTTCACAAAAGTTAGCACTTAATATTCAATTTAATGACCCTTTTACAAAACACAAAAGCCGCGAGGGCAAGGTTGCAAATAGCCCACCCACGCGCGTGCGATGCACGCGCCTGGGGAGGACCTTCTTGCAAATAACCAAAACGTCTGGGCGGACTTGCAAAATGGCCAAGGGAACACGTGATGGCTCACGTGCGCGACTGGCAGGGGTATGCGTTCAATAATACAGAATACCAGGGCACGGATATAAAAATGACAAGAATTTAACACTGCCGATGAATGTTTCCGGGTTAATGCGTAATATAAAAAGGCGCAGGGGTACTAAGCAAAATTACCCACACAGGGGGCGCATCCAACGGCTGATCAGCTTCACTTAACTCCACGTGGCGCGTCCTCCGTGCGCGATACCCCTTCGGCTGGGCGGCTTGGATTAGAAGATGCGGGGTCGATCGAACGGCTGGGGCTGGACTTGATCCTACGGTGGTTGCGATCCTGGGCGATCAGCCTTCGATCGAACGGTGAGGAGAGGACCTCCAAGAACACCCGAAGAACAAGCTCCCGTCGAGTTTGAATCAACGAGGAGCGTCTTCTCTGGGCACCTGGGCGGTTCCCAACCACCTCCGTGTGCTCCTGCAGGGGTCTTCTGTCGTCTGGCGGCTTCAAAATGCCCAAGCGAAGTCCAGGTCTCTCCCGCGGCGAGGGCGGAGCTTGGAGGTTCCAAACTCGCTCCGGCGAGGTGCAAAACTTCCCCCAGGCGCGTGGATGGCTTCCAAACCTGCAAGGACAGCGGATGAAGAGATCGGGGGCAAAATGCCCCGACCTCGTGGGGTGTTTCACAGAGGAATACGGCTAGGTGGAAGGGAGATTAAGGCTGGCGAGACGTGATGCCGGCCAAGATCGAATCGAAGCGCAATGAGGATGATTAAGCGGTAGATCTTGACAAAGAAAATGCCACTGAGGCTTTTTAACACTAAAACATCAGGGAACAAAAGAGAAGAAGGTAAGAAGGGACCTCACCAGTGTGTGACGAGAAGTCCTCCGGCGAGAACTCCGGCGAGGGGACCTGACTCGATTTGACGCCGCCTTGACCCGTTGAGAGGTCCTACGAACTCCTGTTGTCACCAAGAGTAACGCCAAGGACCTAGGCTAGGGATTCAGAGGTGGAAGAGTGATCAAGGGTCAAAGGGAAGTTGGGGGGTTTCGTTTTGAAACATGGTTGAGTGGCGTGAAAGACGAGGTGGCAACGGGCGCCACAGTGATGCGATGCCCGAAAATAACCTTGGGCGAGATTCATGGGTAGATGTGCATCAAAAGTCGTACAGACTCCATCACTAAAAGATGTAAGGAGCACCCTAGAAAAATCCAAGAAAAGAGGTCAAAACCCACTCTGACACAGCCCACAGGTGTAGGTCAAATAGTTGACCTGGGTCAACCATCCGAGCCCCCTGGTTGGTCCACGTGGACCAACCAGGAAAAACCTGGAAAAAAATTATTTCTAAAATAATTTTAAAATAGTAAATGGTATTATTTTACTTAGGTTATAAAATAAAAAATGTTTATAATTTTATAAACTATTTTATGGTAATTTTTATTAGGTATATTTTACAAGTTTACTTTTATAACCCTATATAGGTATATTATCTATATATTTTAATCTTTTATTTTTATTCTGTGTATTTAAATTTTATTATTTTATTTTTTATTTTCTAAAATTATAGACTACTTTTGTATACACAAATATATTTTTATTTTATTTTATTTATATGTTTTGTATATTTAATAAAATATAAGTAGATATTGTATAGGTATGTACATAGGTATAATACCTGTGTATTTTATTTACAGTTATTTTTATTTTGAGTTTTATTTGAGTTTTTGTTCTGTTTATAATATGCAAATATATTATAAGTAATATTTACAAAATTATAAAAATATAAAAATACAAAAATAATGAATAAATAATAAATTGAATATTTTAAGCTGTACAAGGGTACAATGTGGGTCCAAAACTCAACTTTCAAATCGTAGCTCCGCCAAATACAAAACCATCACCATTAAATAGATTATTTTATCCTATATACAATTAAAGGTGAGTTTTCTGCATTTGGAGTTTTCATTTGTGAGATACAGGTCTGGGAAGTTGGGATTCTGGATTTGTGTTCAGACCATAACTTTTTATCTGTATATTAGTTTTCAGTGAAATCAATTTTGTATTTTTCTATATAAAAATATCTACAACTTTTATGTACAAAGTTTCTTTATTTGATGCACAAAAAGTGGAACCAAAAATAGGTCCCAAAATGAATAAAGAAAGAATTAATAAATATAGGTATTTGGCCCTTATCTCCCCCTACTTTATTCCTTGTCGACCTATTCATCAAGATGCCTAGGTCTCGGGGTTTCGGGTCATAAAATATTTTCAATATTTTATTCTTTTTCTTTTATTTTCTTTATTCTATAATTTTTGGCATTAAAAACAGTATTTTATACACTTTTTACACACATATGCATGATTGCTAAATTACTCTATTTAATGCTATTTTCAGGCATTTGCTAGGGTTTTTGAGGCCAAAATGATAGAATAAAGATGATGAAATGTGGATTCATCAGTGCGTCAAAGACTTTGCAATCGCAAGCAAATCGTGGTTCGCTAATCATTCCATCATCCTTGAGAAGATGTCGACACAGTGGCCTTCTTTTCCGATCTCCACGACCTTGTCCTGATATCCTTCTTCTCACACTCCTCAAGAGAACCTGATCTTCAAATCAAGTTCCTCTCAGCCATCATTCTCTTCCCGCCCTTACATCCCACCCTATGACCACACTTCTTCTTGGATTAGCCCTCTTTCACATTCTGACAATCTTATGGACATGAGAGAGAGACCGGAATCGAGGATGAACAATAGAGTGACCGATATTGACAGCAGAACACGAATTCCGGTTACTACGATCTCACAGCCTCTTGAACCATCCTCTACTCAGGATAACTATCCTCTTGAGTACAATCAATTTTCCTTCAACAATCCACGAGAAAACCCAAGTCAAGGAAATATAACTCATGACCAGAGCATAATGTTTAAGAACAATCAAAACTCCACTCGAGGATACATGCCAGAATCACGACACATGGAGAATGATTATTCAATCACTAGTCACGAGATGTTTGAGGATGAGATTGCTCGGATTAATCATAGAGCAGACACTTTAACTGAGAGAATATATGATCTCATCCAGTCTATGCAAAATTCAGAAGAAGTGAGGCCACCACCATGCGAACCACTGTATCATCACAATCAGGCACAACCACCGTTGATCTCTGACAACCTACTGACCATATTACAGAAAATACCAAAAAATTGAAAATTTTGAAAATTCAAAAAAATTGGACAATTCTGAAATGGAAGCATTTTGCAGGAGTCTGATCTTAGAGCTTCCATTGATCAAAGCCATAGAATATGTGTCCGATCTTAAGAGATTTGTGAAGAAGCGACTGAACCCCAAAAAGACGGGCAAGAAACGATCCAGGACTGAATATCATGTCATATCTATGGCTAGTTCTTTGGTGATGAATCATAAAATCAAAAGCTGCAAAGTCAAGCGGTTGACTCGGATCACATGTGAAATTGAGGATTCTACATTCACTCATGTTCAGTTAGACGACGACTCTATATTAAACATCCTCCCGAAGTCCGTCTTTAATCAACTTAAATTCGAACAACTTAAAAATACTAGGGTGATCGTTCAATTACCCGATCGATCTACCAAAAGACCGCGGAGGATCGTTTCTGTCGTCATAAATTTCCGAGGTAAAGCACACAAAGTGGACATTATTGTCCTTTACATTGAGCACCCCAGAAGGATGTCTGAGTCTCCTATTATTTTAGGAAAGCCGTTCTTAGCTTCCGCTAAGGCAATGTCGATTGCGAGACTCAGGAAATCAAGTTCCCGAACTCGGACCACAATGAACAAACCTCCAATGACACGTCCTGCTCTGAGAAAAACCAACTTGAAACCGACAGTTATGATCAAGAGATAAAAACTTCACATTATCAGACATCTCCGCATGACACACTGATACCTGAAAGACTGACTGTTGGACAAACTTCGGATTCTCACCACCCTATCACCGCTCATAGGAAAAATCATGATTTTGGAGCCTATGAGGAATTGGACCATATTATTGAAGATCAACACGACTATTTGAGTGGTCCAATCTTTGAGTCGGCAGTAATTCATGAGATACTTGAACCATATAAGGAACCGACTCCGGAAACATCCGATGTCACCAAAATTCACGACCATCCGGATGTGACATCAAAAACCCCAGCCATAAACTAAAAAATTACCAGGAACAATCTCCCTCGACCGAAGCAGCGCATGACCTTTCAAGAATTGGACGACTTTTACAGGGATTCATCTGATGAGGAACTCACGAATGTCACATCGGTTACTCAAGACAGGGAGATGAAGACTGTCCAACTTCCTCCCAATACTTTCCAAGGAAACAAACCGACCAAGAAAGTCACCTTTGACCTTAGACACCATGTGATTTCTGAAGAGTCGTCATCCGGTCCTGATGTGATTCATCAGATTAGTGCAATAGGTACAACTCTGATCCAAGGGCACTTACCTCTGATCGACAAAAGTTGGAGATCCTCTACAAACGACTACTATTCTCCTGAGGACGGCTCCGACGATGGCTGGTCTTCTTCATCGGGCCCCTCTTCATCACACTCCACATCTCCATACTATCTCCCTCCACACTCCCGCAAGAAGGTCCGTCGCAAACCTCCTTGATCTTGTACATCCGCAAGTCTACCCAGTTCCCCATCTGTAATTATCCGATTATACTGAGGCTAACCTGAGCCTAAGTATAGGAGGACCGATACCATTGTTTATACATCACTTCTCTTCTTTTTAACCCATCTATATTGAGTACGAGCTATGTCAACATTTCACTTTGTGACATGAGGACATAGCACAAGCTAATTATAAGGGGTGTGTTTGTATATATTTTACCTACTTTATCCATAGCTCGTACTTTAATCATTTTTATCTAACATCGGGATGGGTACAAGTAGTGTTTATTGTGTGTATAATACTTGTTTTTCAAAAAAAAACAAACAAAAAAACAAAAAAAATCGAAAAACCTTTTCGCTTATAAAAAATTTCAATTATGGTCTTGCATTTCATGCATTCCTAGGTTGATATATTCCTGACACATTCACTATCACTCAAGGCTTGAGGATTTTTGAGGACACTTGATTTCTGAGATCTTGAGAGTCTGAGTTAGCCTACCTTAGTCATTAGGGTTTTTGAACTTAATAATTCACACTTCCCTAGTTTGAAATATTTAAGTGCTATATTGCACTCTTCATCTCTACCTTCAAGAAAAATATGATCAGCACAATCACTTCCACAACTGCAAGATTGATGAGATGAGTTGAGTTATCACTTGAGGAACTAGGACCAAAGATTTAAGTTTAGACCCGATCTGATGATATTCGAGGATGGGATAAAGTTAATGAAGGCTGCAGAAAACCTGAGTGTCAGCAAAACCTAGCTAGCATGTGAACAAGATTCATATGCTATCTTTTTGATATTGACCTAAGTGTCAGAGTGTGATGAAACTTAATGAAATTTGTTGATCAGTGTGCGCCAACTTTTCGTACAAGCAGTGGAATTAGCCAACAACAGAAAATCAATGAAATGTCAAAGAAAAGCTCAATTATCCAAGTCAAATTCTAAATGAGCTTCCACCAATGGCGAGCGCTCCCAAATATTTTCAAAGTGTCCACTTGGACCAAGCACTAATTAGGACCAAGGAGTCGGGCTGACACCAAAAAAGGGCTCTGCATCGTAAATGCTACAAGTCTGGGTGTCGAAGGTATCTTAGATACTCAAAAGAGACACACCCCGGTGTACTCCCAGAAAAACGAGTGCAGACGACTCCAAATTCTCTTGACGGACACATTGATCAACAAATCTAAAAATTTGCATATGTTGAGTAAAAAGGCACTCGAGAGACCCCTTGTTCCAATGTGAGGGAGAGAAAAATAGACACAATCCTAGGCCCTCTATCATCTGGCCGTCCATATACACTTTCAAGTCTGACAAACTAATGAGACGGTTGACTGAAGCAAGAATAGACTTATTCCCTAGTGTTGAGGATTAGGTCTAGAGGAGAGTCTCTTGGATTGGAACTTTGGGTGATGTCTCGACTTGACTCTCATGAATGTAGTACACTAAGAATCATATCTTCATACTATATGTACAAACAGAGAGTCTGAAAATTAGAGAAGTTGGGTTCCTTTTGATTAAAGCTTGGTTGAACCCAGAATTTGAGGATCACTAAAATTAAGGGTCTTCTATGAATTGAGCCTTGAAAATTCACATGCACAGTCGGGGATGTATTCAACTAAGCCATTCATTCATTAATGCTCGGGGACGAGCATGGTCTAAGTATAGGGGTAAGATGAATCTCGTATTCATCATGCTTAAATTGGTCATTTTGGCTTTGTTCTCCATCATTCACTTGTAATTAATCATTAATAAAGAATTATTAGCATTCATACATGTGTAAATAATATCTGCGTTTCATCATGCATAATTGCATTAAAAATCCTGTGTAAATTAGCCCAAAAAGCCGCTAACTTCTCACATTTTTAATTAATTCATCCTAAGTCCGATTAACCCCAAACCACCTCCATTGTGTAGATATTACTAACCTTATTAAATAAAAAATACAAAAAATTAGATAACCCCAATAAGTGTCAAATAATCCCAAAGTCTAATTTCACGTCTGATAGACTAAAATGAGCATATGTCCCACATACAATGTCCATCTTTGGTCTACTCACTTTTAAAGTACTCCATTTTCAAATACCTTCAAAACAAGACCAATTTCATAAAATTCGGAGCTCATATGTGAAAGTTGGGTTTTAGGCCTCTTTTGCGCATTTTGACTTTTTGCTATTTTCGACCTAAGTTTTGGTGTACATAATTAACTCTTTTAATTTTATTTCTTCTTCATTATTGTTCTTTGATGAAAGTTTTATTAAGCGACACAAAAATCTAAATCCAGATTCAAACTGAAATCAAAGAAACTGACTTAGTCCAAGTGTTCGTTGTCGGACTGTACAAAAGTTGTGTGTTTCTGACTTCTATTTTATTTTCCTATTTTCTTATTTATTAAAAATCCAAAAAATTAGATTAATGTGTAATTAAATTTCTTGTATTTTATCGTAATTTTTTTTATATTTTTATCCTCTCTAAAACCACCAAAAAAATACAAAATCCCAAAATCTGGTTTTCTATACACATGGAAAACCGCCAAAAATACCACTTCGCACAGATGACCTGCTTAGCTTATGGGTCCTTCATGAAAGTTGTAGATCTCGTCGATACGAACAACTTTCGTGAAGGAAATTTTTCGATCCAAGGTCATCTTCTATCTCTTTTTCCCACTCCAAAATCTGAAAATGTTTTTGGTGCCACGTGGCAGCCCCTAGGCGTGCCACGTGGCACCCCCACTCTCTCTCCAGTCCACCAGGTCACGTGCCTAGCACATGACCCCCTTCTTCTTCCCCAGCCGTTACATGCTTCACCCGACCCCCTTCTTCTTCTCTAACAGTTTCTGCTCCACCTTTCCACCGGCCATGCGCCGCCATTACTTATCGACGGCCGTTGCACCTCCTCCATCAGTCGTTACACTATCGACTACTTATAAAATCCACCATGGCCGATCTTCGATGTATCCGCCATTAGGAGCAAGCTCTAGCTGATCCTTGGTGACAGCAAGGTCACTAGTCGAGCCATGACCTTCAGCGAGATCTGAAGTCCTCCGCCTTCGCTGCAACTCAACATCGAGTTGCTAAGCTTCTTCGAGTCATTCGCCGGCTCGAGTTGAGGCGACGACCACAAGAAAAGGTGCCTCGCCTTGCCTCACGTACCCGCGCCGCCCTCCTACGGCTGCGAGCTCGCCCTTGTGTGCCTGCCCCGAGCACGTACAGGCTCCTCCGCTACCAACCGCACCGACTCCGCCCTCGCAATGCCCCTCCGCCTTCACCTCCCCGTGCCGCCCCTCGCGCCGTGTTTCGGCCGAGGAGCAGCACCGCCGCCTCCTCGCCGCACGACACCTCCACCGATCGCCACCACCTCCGCCACAGCTCGGACGTGTGTCGGCCGAGCTCCGCTCGCCTCCGCCAGCGCATCGACTCCGCGACCGCCTTGCGCGGCCTCCGCTACCGCCTTACGCAGCCATTGCCACCGCGCCTCGCCCCAACTCTATAACAACCGTTGGATCTAGGGACGACTCCCAGATCCAATGGCTGAAAGCTTGCCACGCGCCCTCCCCCGAGCCTCGGCCCCAGCCTCGAGGCTCAGGGCCCCCGAAGCTCCCATCGCCGCCCGAACCTGCGCCTCGGGTCCGAACCTCAGGTTCGGTCGCCGAACTCCGCTTCGATCCGAGCCTTTGGTTCGGGACCCTGAACCTCAGGCTCGGACGCCCGAGCCTCCGCCGTCGACCCGAGCCTCCATAGACACGTGCAAGGCACGCGCATTGGGGGGGGGGGTAAATTGCAAGAAAGTCCATGCATGTTTCAGATATTGCAAAAATACCCTCGCTAGTGGGTAAATTGCAGAGAAGCCCCTCCGACTTTAAGATATTACAGATAAGCCCTCCAGGGACCATTTTGAAATAAAAACTTTGTTTTATTTACACTTTAGTCCCTGAAATTTCATTTTAGCATATCTTTTTCATACGGACTCCGATTTTAGCATATAATATGTCATTTTAAAGTTTTGTTCGTGCTTTTATCACTTGGCATAATTAGAGGATAGATCCAAGGTTGTTTTTCGATAATTATTATTTGAGTATCATTGTTGACGCTTGCTGGATAACTTTGACATATTGGTGCTTGAGAAATCAATGATCATTTTTGCAGGAATTCGGAAGATGATTTTACTCTGATTAAACCGTTGTAATCATTGCTAATTACTTTAATTAGTAAAATCTTCACAGGTGGTTAATTCACATTTATTACTCTAAAATTATTGCCGATTATTTGAGGAACTGAATCGAAGATACTTGGAGGTCGGATACTCTGCTTCACTATTCTGAATATTAGTTGTTTATTAATCTGAAGCATTGACTCAAATACATGTTGATTTGTGATTAATTTTGATGAAATTATTGATCATATTATTGGAGAATTACATACGTTTCAAATCACAGATTCTGAGTATAAATTCTGTTTATTTTCCTTGCATAGCATTTCCATTATTGCATTGTATATTTTATCAACACAAAAATTAATCAAGCATTTATTAATTATTTTATTTAATTTAAAACCACGCAACTAGAAATCACTGTTCCCTGTGTTCGACCTTGGTAGACTTGCCAAGTAAAAATATTCCACAACATTCAAAGATTGTGGTTTTTGACGAACCGAATTTGCCTCTTATACTATGATAATTATTCATTCTTAAAGAGGCAAATTTCACGCATCATCAAATGGCACCGTTGCCGGGGATACGGCTTTGCTTAATTATTGAATTTTGATTTTTGTTGATTAATTTCATTTTTTAGGACCTCATTTCATGCATAAATTTTTGCATCATATGTGCTGATTTAATTTCTCGGGGTGTCTAACTTTTCTCTTTTGTGGCAGGGCCCATGATGATTAAACGGTCACCCTAGTCTTTTTTAGTTGTCCGAATTTAAGTTGATTAAAGATGGACTTTGGGAGGATGTTTAATGTAGAGTTGTCGTCTAACCGAACATGAGTGAATGTAGAATCCTCAATTTCACATGTGATCCGAGTCAACCACTTGACTTTACGGCTTTTGATTTTATGATTCATCACAAAAGAACTAGCCATAGATATAACATGATATTCAGTCCTGGATCGTTTCTTGCCCGTCTTTTTGGGGTTCAGTCGCTTCTTCACAAATCTCTTAAGATCGGGCACATATTCTATGGCTTTGATCAATGGAAGCTCTAAGATCAGATATATCTGCTGATTTAATTTCTCGGGGCGTCTAACTTTTCTTTTTTGTGGCAGGGCCCATGATGATCGAGGACACTTGATCCTCATGGAGGCATGAAGTCAGGAACTTCCTCTAAAGAGGCCGCAAAAGAACCTGTGAAGGAATTCGAGGATTTTATCAGTCAAATTGCATTGCATCTTGTAAAAAAACTTGCATCTGCATATTTATTTTCAGTTTTGCATGTTGTAAAAAAAGAGTAGATAACTTGATGATCTACCCCCCCCCACACACACCTACACTTGCACTCACTCCCACCATCCCCCTGTATATTTCACTCTCTCTCTCTCTCTATCTCTATCTCTCTCTCTCTGTGTGTGTATATATTTCGCGGACCCCCTCCCCCTCACCCTTGTATCATTGAACACCGTCCCCCCTAATGCAGACCTTATTTAGGCTATTTGTAGCCTAAGTATAGGCGGTACCTGCCTACTCATCCCTCCCTTGTCCCGTTATCTTGTACTTAGGTCAATTTTGACCTAAGTATAGGGGGACCCTCCTCCTCAGTTCCACTATATCACCCTATATTTGAACCGAGCCTTGTCTTCATGGCACTTGTGCTATGAGGACATAGCAAAATTTAAGTATAGGGGGTATACCGTATATTACTGTATATTTACTTTAGCCTTAGCTCGTGTTTTTAAAACTTTTTTTTAGAAAAATTATTTTCGGGCTTGGCTTTTTGTAAAACATGTGAACTGAGTTTTGTAAAAACCTTGTAAAAATGTTTTCTTAAAATTGAGGGTTTAAACTGTGTAAATAACCCTTTTCAAAAAAACCAAAAATCTTTCTTTGAATAGACTCTGACTACTAGGCTTAGTAGACACTCTCAGTGAGGGAACTTCGGTCTCCCTTAGCAGAGTGGATGGTTTAGAGGATACTGAGAAAGGCACTGTCCTTAAGGATCACGGGTCCGTTTATCGGCTCGTACTTACACCCATACTGGCTGAGAGTGGATACTTTTATTCATTTGAGCTTGGGCCAGCCATTGTCTCTCTAAAGAATAAAATAAAATAAAATCCATAAAAATATGCAAAAGTAAAAAAAAACACACAAAAAAACCACTAACCAAGGAGTTGGTGTATTCTTGACACATCTACACTCACTCAAGGCTTGAGGATTTTGAGGACACTAGATTTCTGTGATCTTGAAAGTCTGAGTTAACATGCCTTAGCCATTAGGGTTTTTAAGACTTGAATATCCACACTCCCCTGGTTTGAAAGATTTGAGTGCTATATTGCGCTCTTCATCTCTACCTTCATGAAAAATATGATCAGCACAGTCACTTCCACAACTGCATGATTGATGAGCTGAGTTGAGATATCACTTGAGGAACTAGGACCAGAGATTTGAGTTTAGATCCGATCTAATGATATTCGAGGATGGGATAAAGTTAATGAAGGATTCAGAAAACATGAGTGTCAGCGAAAACCCTAGCCAGTATGTGAACAAGATTCATATGCTATCTCTTTGATATTTACCTAAAAGTGCCAGGGTGTGATGAAACTAATGAATATTGTTGATCAGTGTGCGCCAACTTTTGGTAAAAGCAGTGGAGCTAGCCAACAAAAGCAATGAAATGTCAAAGAAAAAGCTCTATCATCCAAGTCCAATTATAAATGAGCTTCCACCAATGGCAAGCGCTCCCAAACATTTTCAAAGTGTCCACTTGGACCAAGCACTAATTAGGACCAGGAGTCGGGCTGACACCGAAAAAGGGCTCTGCATCGTAAATGCTACAAGTTTGGGTGTCGAAGGTATCTTAGAGACTCAAAAGAGACACACCCCGGTGTATTCCCAGAAAAACAAGTGCAGACGACTCCAACTCTCTAGACGGACACATTGGTCAACAATCTAAAAATTAATATGTGTTGAGTAAAAAGGCACTCGAGAGGCCCCTTGTTCCAATGTAAGGGTGAGAAAAATAGACACAATCCCATTACCTCCATCATCTGGCCGTCCATCAGCATTTCAATTCTGACAAACTAATGAGACAGTTGACTGAAGCAAGAATAGACTTATTCCCTAGTATTGAGGATTAGGTCTAGAGGAGAGTCTTTGGGACTGGAACTTTGAGTGATGCATCGACTCGGCTCTCATGAAATACGGTACACTAAATGTCATATCCTTATATTATATATATAAAAAGAGAGTTTGATAATCAGAGAAGTTGGATTCCTTCTGACTAAGACTTGGATAAACCCAGAATTTTAGGATCACTTAGGTCAAGGGTCTTCGAAAGATCAAGCCTTGGAAATTTCACGCGCACTGTCAGGAATTAATCCGACTCCTTCATTCTTTAGATGCTCGAGGACGAGCACGGTTTAAGTATAGGGGTATGATGAATCTCGTATTCATCATGCTAAAAGCCACTAATTAAAACCCCTGCTTAATCAATCCAATAAAAATACCCTCTAAATCCTTGTTTTTATCCTGTAGTATATTGTGCATAAATTACCATTAATTTATTATATTAAATTTCCTCAATTTTTCTTGTAATTATTTTATCCTCAAAAACTCCTAAAAAGTAGGTAGAATAATTGTCTATAATTCACTGACCATTAAAAACACTAAAAAAATACGAACACATCTCAAAACCACAAAATCAGTATTTTTATCCCCTTAAAAATACCCCCAAAAATACGTTTTGTACAA
This sequence comes from Ottelia alismoides, assembly GCA_037367405.1. Taxonomy (NCBI): domain Eukaryota; kingdom Viridiplantae; phylum Streptophyta; class Magnoliopsida; order Alismatales; family Hydrocharitaceae; genus Ottelia; species Ottelia alismoides. The sequence continues at coordinate 73,456 of JAZKJV010003888.1, forward strand.
ATGACCTCTTTTGTCTTTTTGACCAACATGAAAGTTGTAGATCTCATCGAGACGAGCAAATTTCATGTTTTGACTTTTTCCTAATTCGGCCTCTAACTATTTCTTTTCTATTTTTCTTTGTATTTATGCTCTGAATTTTCTTATTGGGTCACGTGGCGCCCTCTGGGCTGCCCACGTGGCCTGCTTCCCTTTTTGACACATGGCGCCCTTCTCCGTCGTTGGATCTAATAACCCCGCCTTCATCTGGACCGCCCACACTGCTCCACTTCTCCGCCGATGGATCCGCTGAGCCCCGCCTTAATCTCCACCGTCCATCGCCGCTTCAATTCCATCCGTTGGATCCAGTGATCAGATCTAATCGCAGCCACTCACATCCGCCTTAGCATCAGCCGCTCGATCACCTCCTCATCCATCGCCTATCAACTTGCCATGTCTCCCTTCAACCACCACCGCCCGATCAACTCTTATCCTACGGCCTCCTACACGCCATGTCGCATCTTCACATCCGTCGTTAGATCTTCCCCACCTTCCAATCACAGTCACTCCTTCACGCTCTACCCTCAGCCGTCCGATCAGATCTACTGATCTGATCTCAGCCTTCCGCCCGCGCTTCCATACTATCTGTTGGATCGCTAGATTTAACGGCTGGGAGATCGTCTTCCTCCTCGTAACCCCCCTTCTCCTCAATCGTTTCACCTCGTAACACCTGCTCCCCCTTCCTATTTTGGAAGCCCACTCCGGCCATGTCTCTCTCTCCTGACCGTCGCCCCGCGTACCCCTTCCCTCCGCCATCCTCGTGCCACCATCAACACTCCTCCCCATTACCCCCCTCGCCATTAAACCTCCAATGAAAAACACCTCGCCATCAACATAACCCCCAGTCGCTTCCGCCTATTTAACCATCTCCTCCGCCTCTGTAATTCCCTATCCACCGTTATTGGGTTAAAACCTAGCTTCCTCCGCCCCTCCGGTGACAACGGAGGGGCGGAATGTCGAGGCGAAGATGGTTTTAGCCTGGTGTCGACCCACGGCGGTTCTCCGCCGTGTCCCGGTGTCTCCATGCACCTCCGAGCTCGCTGGCTTGCTGACCAGCTGGGCGACGACCCCGAGGCTCTTCCGAGCCTCATCCCAAGCAACTCCTCCGCCGGGGTTCCCCTCCCTGACGAGGTCTTCTTTCTCCTTCTTTTTCGTTCATTTTCTCCTATTTATCAAGCCACCTACGTTCACCGTCACCCTTATCCGACCTCACCATTAGCTCCGCCACGCCTCCAGCACCCTCGCCGACCCCCTTTCCCTTCTCCATATCCTCCCCCGCTCCGATTCCCCTCTCCTCCCGCTCCGCCGGAGAAGATGACCTCAGGCCACCATTCCCGTCGCCTCCACGGCCTCCATTCACGCCATTTCTCTCACCATTCACCGCATGCTTTGGCTATCTAACAATTGCAGGTCCCCAAAGAAGCTTCATTGGTCGGAGTCTGCATCAGACCACCTTCATGCATTTCTGCTCCAGCGAGGCTTCCCCGACCTTGACCTCCGATCGTCCCCGAAGCCTCGCCACCACTCCAGCATCTCCTCCAGAAGCCCAGCTATCTTCCTCGACCTTCAGACGACTCCTTGGGGCTTAGCGGAGCTAAAGGCAGGTCGCCGGAGCCCCGCCTTCTCCGGTGACCTTCGGAGGAGAATGAAGACACATGTATCGTTCGATCCAGATGTATCGGACGGCTCTGACGATGACACGTGATGGACCCGAACCTTCAGCCCAACCCACAGGCTCGGGTAACCCGAACCTCGATCCGGACCTCTAGACCGCACCACGTCGCCCGAGCCTCAGGGTCCTCCCGAGCCTGGGTGCCTCACATGTCCCGCACGTGAGGGCCTGGGAAAATTGCACAAAAGACCCCGATACTTTGAAGAATTGCATTTTGGTCCCCAACGTGAGTGCCTGGGTATTTTACAAAGAGCCCCTCCAAGGTTTCAGAATTTACAAAAATGCCCCTACGCGCAATGGAGAAATTACAAATGGGCCCAAGTATTTATCCCTTTATTTTATTGCATTTTTATTATAATTATGCCCTTGCACTGTTTTCAACATAACTTGAGCACCGTCGGTCCAAATTGCATGATTTTAGTATCGTTTTGATCCTTGTTTTGTCCTCTACATTTTAGCATGCTTAATTGTCTCATTTGCTCCTGTTTTAATTAAAGTGAATTTTTATGTGGTAATTGAGATCCTGTTCTACTCGTGCTTGCTATGATTGGCTGACCGTTTTCAATGATGGATTAAATTGAATCTGATTTTATTTTATATTTTGTTGCTCACATTTTTAGGGTATAATTGTAGGCTTTAATCTGTATATACATTATCTTGCATATTTGCTCTTGCATCACTTTCACTTGCATAAAAAAATAAAGAAATGCATCCATCTTAGCATCGCTTTGTAGATAGCATCGTTCTTTATATTGTCCTGAAATTGGAATTAATTCACATTGTGCCATCATGAATCGAAATTTGATAAACATATTAAGTAGCAGTGTCCCTGTGTTCGACCTTAGTAGACTTGCCAAGTAAAAATATTCCACGACATTCAAAGATTGTGGTTTTTTCTGAACCAAATTCGCCTCCTGTACTACGACATTATTTTACATTATTAAAGAGGTGAATTTGACGTTCATTAGCATCCTAAGTATAGCAAAATTATAAGATGACAATGGGGTGGCAGACATAACGGATGAAAGGATGAATGATATGGATAAATGGATCTATACAGTAGAAGATAGAAGTGATACCACGTATGAAATGCAGGTGATGTGAGTCAAAGAGCACATCTCATACCAAGTGAATAGGGGCAACGTCAACAGTAGGCAGATCATGATCAAGATATAGTTTCAGGCGTTGACCATTGACTCGAAAGGTAAAGGAAGATGACAACTCGGATATATCAATACTGACATTGTCATGTACCTTTCTGACCACATATGGACCTTTCCACTTACTCTGTAATTTCCCTAGAAATAGTTTTAGCCTAGAATCATATAACCATACACGCTAATCGGGCTCAAACAGTTTATGTCTGATATGAGAATCGTGCCATGTCTTCACTTTTTCCTTGTATTGTAGGCTACTCGAAAAGGTTGTATCTCTCAGTTCCTCCAGGGCTTCTAATTCTGCTTTCCTTTGTTCTCTTATACTCTCGAGATCCAATAATAAATCAGTAACTGCCCATAGTGACTTGTGCTTGATCTCCACTAGCTAATGACATGGCTTGCCATAGACAAGACGAAAGAGAGATGTCCCTAATGGTGTCTTGAAGGAAGTCCGATAGGCCCACAAGACCGAGTCCAAAAGCTGTGACCAATCCTTTCGGTCTGGGCAGACAACCTTCTCTAAAATAGTCTTGATCGCCCTGTTCGATACTTTAGCAAGACCATTAGTATGAGGGTGATGTGCAGTGGCAACACGATGGTCAATGCTGAACTCATCTGCAAGGACCCTTACCTTGTCGTTAATAAAGTGAGACCCCCCGTTTGAAATCATAACTGTAGGTACCCCAAACCATGAAATGATATTTTTCCTCAAAAATTGACACACGATCTTAGCATCTATGGCTCGGGCGGGGATGGCCTCAACCCAACGACTCACATAATCCACAGCGAGCAGAATGTACTCGAACCCCTTACTCTTAGGAAATGGGCCCATGAAATCAATCCCCCATGCATCAAAACCTCACAAAAGTGAATGGGCTACATGGGCATCATGTCTATCTATCCACAAGTACACATCTTCTGACCGTCAGTACATCTCTTCACAAATTCATCAAAATCCTTGAAGAGAGTAGGCCACCAAAGGCTGTATTGGAGTACCTTTTGTGATGTATGTCTTCCAGAATGATGTCCTCCTGCCTCAAGCTTGTGGCAGTAGGTGAGGATGCTATGCTGCTCTTCTTGAGGTGTGCACCTCCTCTAGATACTATCCCCTCACTCATGATAAAGGAGGGGATCCCCCCAATGGTATGACTTGGACTTTGCAAGGAAGTTCTCAAGTTGCTGCCTGGGCCAACCCTGTGGAACTGTCTTGGCAACAAGATAGTTCACAATGTCGGCATACCATGGAAGTGAGGCGATGGTAAGGATCGCCTCATCTGGAAATGTCTCAGTGATAGGTGCCATGGGCTCAGATTCCTCAAGGTTCTCTAAGCAGGAGAGGTGATCCGCCATCACATTCTTAACTCCAGGCTTATCCTTAATCTCAATATAAAACTTACGGTGCAGAAGGATCCATCTGGTAAGTAGAGATTTAGCATCCTTCTTTGCCATAAGGTATCAGATGGCGATGTGATCTGTATAAATAGTTACTCTAGATCCCAAAATATATGATCGGTACTTATCCAAAGCAAAGACTATGGCTAGCATCTCCTTCTCAGTCACAGTGTGATTCCGCTGAGCGGCATCCAAAGTCCGGCTAGTGTAGTGAATGGCATATGTTAATGCATCCCCCCTCTATCCAAGCACAACCACTATGGCAAAAGCAGAAGCATCTGTCATGATCTCGAATGGGAGAGACCAATCAGGTGGCTGAAGGACAGGAAGACCGCAATTGTCGCAGATTGGATAGTGGATTGAGTTTTCTAATGATATCCACCTTGGCCGGATCAACCTCCATGCTCTTGTTGGATATGATATGACCAAGGACCGTCCCCTGAGTCACCATGGAGTGACTCTTCTCCCAAGATAAAACAAGGTGACCTCTATGCAATGCTGAAGCATACGGTCTAGGCAGTCAAGACAAGCATAGAACCCATCGCCATAAACCGAAAAGTTATCCATAAAGACCTCTAAACAGTCACCCACCATGTTCGAGAAGATGGACAACATGCAACTTTGGAATGTCGATGGGGCGTTAAATACACCAAAGGGCATCCGTCTGAAAGCATATGTCCCTAATGGACAGGTGAATGTCGTTTTGTCCCGGTCTTCAGGCGCAATGGCCACTTGATTATAACCGGAGTACCCGTCAAGGAAACAGTAGTGACTCTTCCCAGCTAGCCTCTTGATAATCTTATCAATGAATGGCAGTGGGAAATGATCCTTCTTGGTGACCGGATTCAATCGCATGTAGTCCACACAGACCCCCCAAGAAGTGGGTATTTGAGTAGCTATCTCCTCTCCAGACTCGATCACATCTGTAGTGATACCCGTCTTCTTGGGTACCACATGTAATGGACTAACCAACTTGGAGTCGGAGATGGGGTAGATAAAATCGATGCTCCACAATTTAGATATTTCTTTCATGACCATATTTCGAAGATTTGGGTTCAGTCGTCGCTGGAACTCACGCGAAGGCTTAGCGGCCTCTTCAAGGTAAATATAGTGGGAGCACAGAGCCGGACTAATCCCCTAGAGATCAGCTATACTCCATCCAATCGCCTTGCGATTTCTTTGAAGAACCTCCATCAAATGAGATTCTTGCTCTCCAGTCAAATCTGTTGAGATAATGGCTGGATGCATATATGGCTCACCCGTAAGGAATTTGTACTTGAGTGACTGTGGCAAAGGTTTCAGTCTGGACAACTAGGAGCTGGCAAATCTGGCTTCTGATATTCCTGTATGAAGGCTACCAAATCTGCATGTGATAACTCTCGTTGTGTATGAAAATCTGACAAAGGGAACCCTGCTGGAATATTTGTGAATTGTGTTGGCTCGTTCTTGATGAATCTCATATTCATCATGCTAAAAACTCTCTATTAAAAACCCCTGTCTTAATTAATCCAATAAAATCACCTTTAATTCTTTGTTTTTATCGTGTATTATATTGTGTATAAATTACCATTAATTTATTGTAATTAATTTCCCTTATTTTTCTGTATCTATTTTATCACTCAAAAACCCCTAAAAATTAGGTAGATAACTGGTCTATAAATTACTGACCTTTAAAACCACTAAAAAATACAAAACAAATCAAAACCACAAACTTGGTATTTTTATCCCCTTAAAAATACCCCCAAAAAATACTTTTTGTAGAGATGACCTCTTTTAGCTTTTTGACCAACATGAAAGTTGTAGATCTCATCGAGACGAGCAACTTTCATGTTTTGACTTTTTCCAAATTCGGCCTCTAACTAATTCTTTTGTATTTATCTTTGTATTTATCCTTCGGAATATTCTGATTGGGCCACGAGGAGCCCTCTGGGCCGCCCACGTGGCCCGCTCTCCTTCCCGCCACCCGACGCAACCCTCGGCCGTTGGATCACTCCTGATCCATCTTCATCTAAGCCGTTCACCCCGCTCCGCTCCTCAGCCGTTGATCTGACTCCCAGATCTAATCATGACCACCCGCTTCCGCCTATTCCTCAGCCACTCGATCCAGTACCCATCCAACGGCCCTCCAACTGCCACATCACCCATTCACCCCGCGCCGTTAGATCTCACCCAAGCTTCCATCTGAGCCGCTCATCAGTGCCCAACTTCCCACCGTTGGATCTAAACCTATGATCTAATCAGAGCCCTTCACCTGCGCCCCTATCCCAACCGTTGGATCGCAAGATCCAACGGTCCGCCTTCATCTTCTACCTCTGTAACCTCCCTTCCCCAGCCGTTACGCCTCTCCGACTCGCCGCCCCCTTCCATTTCTAGCCGACGCTCCAGCCACCATCTCCTCGTCGTAACGCCACCAAAGCATTCTCCATTCAACCAACATCCTCGCGCCACCATCCACTTCCATCGCCGTTACACCTCTCTCCATTAAACGCCTCGTCCAAACCTCCCCTCTACCAGGTAACCGTCGTTCACCACCGCCTATTTAAACCCCTCCCCCGCCATTAGAATCGGGGTCCACCATTGTGGGGCCTCCACCTAGCTTCCTCCGCCCCTCTGGTGACAGCGGAGGGGCGGAATTGTCGAGGCGACGACGGTGGTGGTCTGGTGTTGACCCACAGCCTATTCCGCCGTGTTCTGGTGGCTCCGCCACCGCCGAGCCCCCTGGAATGATCGACCAGGTCGAGGCGAAGACCCCGAGCTCCTCGGAGCTCAGCCCAGATCAAGTTCCCTCCGCCAACTCCTCGCTCCGGCGAGGAGATCTTCGTCTTTGTTTTTCTTCAACTTCTCCGATTTATTATGCCTCCGTCAGTCGCCTATCCTTTCCACCACACACTCGACCTCATCCGCCACACCACCAGCAACCTCGCCGACCCTCTTCCCCTTCTCCAGGACCTCCCCCGCTCCGTTCCCCTTCTTCTCCCGCTCCGGCGACGAAGAAGCCTCCGACCACCATCCTCGCCGCCTCCATGGCCTTCCGATCACCTCACTCACCTTGCACACCCACGCACCACGCTTCGGCTATATTAACCCACGCCGGAACCTTCAATGGCCGGAAAACGCGTCGGAGTTCCTTCAAGCTACTCTCCGCCGGCGAGGCTCCCTCGATCTCGCCCTCCGATCCACCTCGGAGCCTCGCGGCGCTTCACAGATCTTCGCCAGCCGCCCAGCATGCTTCCTCGATGATCAGTGGGCCTGATATGATGCGGCGGAGCCAAGGGCGGGTCGGCGGAGCCCCGCCTCCCCTGGTGACCCGCGATGAAGAAGAGGCTACAGGTGTCGTTCGATTCAACTGAATCGAACGACTATGATGATGCCACATCGACGACCGAGCCTCACTCCCAACCTAAAGGCTCGGGTCCTCCAAGCCTAATGCCGAACCTCCAGACGTATCCACGTGGCCCGAGCCACAGGCCTGACCCGAGCCTAGGCGCTTCACGTGCGAGGCACGTGGGGCCTGGGTAAATTACAAAGAAAACCCCGAAAGAATCGATATTTATGCCTTGGTCCCCTAGCACGTGCCCCCACGTGCGTGCCTGGGTAATTTACAGGGAGGCCCTCCAGGTTTTGAAGAATTGCAAAAAGGGCCCTGCGCGTAAATGGAAAAATTACTCAAAGGCACAGGTGGTTTTTATTATTTACATTTAGGTCCTCCCAGGGACCTAAATGTAATAGTTATCCTTTTATTTCCTTGCATTTTTATTACAATTATGCCCATGCACTGTTTTTAGCATAACTTGAGCATCGTAGGTCCAAATTGCATGATTTTAGTGTCGTTTTGATCCTTATTTTGTCCTCTACATTCTAGCATACTTATTTGTTCCATTTGACATTGTTTTAATTTAAGTGATTTTTATGTGAAAAATGGGACCACGCTCTACTTGTCTTGATTGATTTGATGACCGATTTTTAATGATGTGTTCAAATTGACTCTAATTTCATTCTATTTTCTGTTGCTCACATTTTAGGGTATATTTGTAGGTTTTTATTTGGCATACTTGTTCTTTTTTATATTTGTTCATACATCATCTCCTTAGCTTGCATAAAAATATCTAAAAAATTGCATACAGCATAGCATCGCTTGCATTGCTTTATAAATTGCATATGGACCTGAAATTGAGATTAAATCACGATGTGCTTCATGAATCAAAATTCAATACTCAGATTAGGCTGTCGTATCCCTGTGTTCGACCTTGGTACACTTGCCAAGTAAAATATTCCACAGCATTCAAAGTCTGTGGCTTTTGCTGAACCAAATTTGCCTCCTATACTACGACTTATTTATCTCTATTAAAGAGGTGGATTTCACGTTCATCAGTTCTCCATCCTAGCTTCCAGTTCAAAAGGAATCAAACAAGATAAATAATCATCAAAATCATCCCAATCAATTTCTGAGTTTGAAGGATCTGAATCAGAAGAACACGAATGGAACTCTGCATCACCACTCATCCCGCAACTGTCAGCCTCTAAAGTGTCCTTTGCCAGGGTTGTGCTCTCCAAGATCTCAACTGCCATAAGTTGTAGGTATGTTGAATCTCAGGCAAGGCGAGGGCTTGTGCTACAGGATCTGTCCAAATGGCTTCGTCATCGGTCATCACAAAGTCGCACTCCTGGTGGACGTCTCGCTCAGCCTCTGTCATCTGCTCCGTGTCACTAAGCTGCTCTGAGCAGGCTGAATCTCTCACTCTGGTCTCATCAATTGTCTCTATTTGTATTCTTTCGCCCTCTACATGAAAGTACACCTTCCCACTATCATGGTCAGTCACCACCCAGGAAGTGGCCAAGAATGGGCATCCGAGTATGATGGGGGTATCTGTTACCGACTCAGGGATCTCCATGTCCAGTACAACAAAGTCCACAGGGAATTTCCGGCCCTGAATGGTAACGACCACGTCTCTCAACAACCCCTTCGGCCTCTTGATCGATCGATCAGCAAATTGAAGGACTAACCTGCTCCGATGAAGAGGGACAAACTCGAATCGGTCGAGCAAGGCTGACGGAAGGAGGTTGATAGAAGAGCCGTTGTCTAATAGGGTACGATCGAACTGCTACTCTTGAATCTCGCATCTGACATAGGGAGCTCCTGCATCAGTTCTCTTGTCTGGCAATCGGTTCTGAATGTCAAAGCATGTGGAACAGGTGAGCACATGGATCTCGTCTCTGTGGTTCTCCCTCTTCCTACGGACTGTAGACTTCTCTCTCAAGTTCTTTTGGAAGAGGAGAATGTGCTCAAGTGCCTCTTATAGAGTCATTTGAATCTGATCTAGTTGTTGAACTCTAACTGGTGAGTCTTTTTTGGATTTTATTTTTTATTCCCCTTCGCCAAGCGGAGTGCTTGAGGGAAGGGGATGGTTGGGACCTCCTCAGATGGATGGCTAGGAAGAGGTTCATGTGCTTATGAAGGTATGGAGTCCATACAAATATCATCATGCAACACATATGGACTCTGAGAAGATGAATAAACCTTTCCTTTATTCATATTTTTTGTCTTTTTCTTGTTACCACAGTCCTGAGATACAAAAGGCGGTAACACAACAGAGGGGAATACAATGTGAGTAGAAGTGGTGGCCTCAGTACCACCCACAGTAACTGACTTTGCGGCATCAGCACTGCGCTCTGGCACAACATAAAAAATGGTGGCATCAGTACCACCATCTGCATCTGGATCATCAAGTAAAATGGTGTCCTCAGCACCACCGCCTATATCTGGAGTCACGAAGACCTCAGTACCATCCTATGGATCTCTATCCTTGGTGGCATCATCACCACCGTCATCAACATCATTAGCGACATCAACACCACTTCTCTCCTCGTATGGCGTTCCTGGTTCCTCATGTATCTGTCGCTCAAATGAGGCACTGCCGGCTGGCATCCTACCGCTGCTAGTAGTAACGAAATCAACATCAAACATAGAATAAGACATGTTATTCAGAAAGTCACTAGGAGTGGTATCCACTGTAGACTATACCTGCTCAGATTTTCTTTTCAAGATGTTCGAATTGGGTTCGATCTGAGCCGGTATGGCGGCCTTGCCCTTGATGATATCCCTTATCTCCTGCTGGAAGTCATCCATTTCTCGTCAGAAGGATGCTTGCTGTTCAGAAAGCAAGCGGGCGAGGTCGTCAAGTGCTGGGTTCTCGAAGGCAGGTGCTTGAGAACCGGAAGTGTTCCCATGCTGGGAATGAGGTTGATGTTGTGAATAGTGAGGGGAGGCTGGGAGTACTGCTGGTAAGGCTATTGATGTTTCCTCCACTACCGTCCCTGATAAGAGGGACGAGGACCCTGCTGGTACTACTGCTAGGAGTGATAGGGCTGCTGCTGCTGCTGGCTGCTCTGACTGCCTTGAGCGGGAGGCTGTTGTTGGGAGGAGGTGCCTCCGGTGGTCCAATAGAATCCGGGATGATCACGACGAATCCCGGCCTACTAAGGGTACCGATAGTACCATATCCCATTGACTTCCATCAATGGCTCCTGCTCGAAGGATGGTGGAGGTATAACTACCAGTTGCTGATCCGATTGGTAAACCACCATCTGAGTCTCCTGAGATGGTGGTTGCGACGGGTAGTACTGTAGACGCTGGACCGGCTCTGCCTGGATATGGTGAATCTAGAGGTGTGTGGTAGAGGGTTGGGTGGAGCTGCTATTGCTGGGATCATCACGTGATCTGGGGGACTACGTGGACGTCTGTGCTTCTTGAATATATAAGATCTGTATCTTCAGGTCACTCATAGTCTTCGTCAACTGATCCATCTGGGCCAGCCCCTGACTCTGTTTCTTCTCGAAGATCTCGATGCGGTCCAACTTCTCGCTGATGATCCCCATGTCGGTTGTGGTGGATTCGGCTTGAGCTGTTGCTGCTGACGGAGTGTGGGGACCAGCATCGATGCAGGCGATCCTCTAATATGATCCTGCCCCTTGGGGGGGGCTTCTGCTGTGTGTAGACTCGGGCTTGGGCCATGATCGTAGAGTTCTTTTCCATCCCTTCATAGATGGCCCAAACATCATCTTCACCCTTGGAAAAATATGACCCTCCATAAGAGGCATTCACAAGCCCCTGCAGCTCCGGTGTCAGCCCACAAAAGAAACTCTGAACCAAGTTGGGATTTGATATGTCATGATGTGGACACCGGTCAATGAGCTCTCTAAAGGGATCCAAAGCCTCGTGGAACTGCTCATTCAGGATCATAGTGAAGTTGCTGATCATCACTCGCGCTGCGTTGGTCCGGCCGAGCGGGTAATACTTATTCAAGTATGCGGTCCGGAGCTACTCCCAAGTTGTGAGAAACCTCCCAAGATGATTCAGCCAGTAGGCTGCTCGGTCAACTAATGAGAACAAGAAGGCAATCATCTTTATTGTGTCCTCATCCACCAGTCTGTCATGGACAGTGCTGCAAATCATCTCAAACTTCTGCAGATGGAGATGAGGCTCCTCGGTGGCTAGCCCATGGAACTTGGGCAACAATTGGATTGTTTGGGGTTGAAGCTTAAAATTCTCAACAATGGGATCAGTGAGGGTTCAGCTGGGTTGTGCAATTGTCTCATGGTTGTCGGTGGTGGCCTCTTTGATTGTTGTTCTTCTCCTGCTCCGCCTCCTCCTTCAGCTCTATCTTCAGGTATCTCTTCACCGCCCTCAGATCTATCTTCACGGTCTGCTCGCATCTGCACCAGATCTCTCGTAATGTTGTCCATGAAGGCTTCCTGATCTCTTATATGTCTCTGCATCGTCTCCAGGGAAGTTAGCAATGAATTGTTGATGGCAGTCTAATCGCATACATATGAAGGTTGTCCCTGCTCATCTGGGTGTCCCTCACTGTTGGCCATGTCTTGGGTCTCTGCAAAGGCAAAGGTACCCATCTCAGGTGCCGTCAAATGTCCAGAAATCTCTGTTGCACTGTCTTCTGACACCGCAAGACTGATAGAAGAAGAAGAGTGATCGAGGGGGAACAGGGTGGACGTGAACTCAGGCTCAGAGAGCAGATCTAAACTCCCCAAAGCCGACCTAGATGAAAAGGGAGGAGTGCTCGATAGTAGTGCTACCAGACGTGGCCTATGGGATCTCCTTCCCATCATCTTGATCTAGAGAGAAAAGCGGATGAGATCTGGAATGCAAACAAGATGGTTACTCAAACCCCCAATTCACCTACGCAACTCTTGAGCTAATGACCGTGAAGGTTCGGTCATTTATCTTGTAAATTTTTATTTAGGTGATCAATCAATCTATCAGAGCGATTAAGCGAGCTGTTGGGAACCCAACTCTCCTAGCCGACTGTCCCAATCCCAAGTGAGATCTTTCCCAGCCAGTAGGAGTTGCGGACCATTTACCGGCTCCTCGATCAACTCCCTCTGCTAAGGATGTCGTGGTTCGCTTTACCGGTTACCGGAGAGATCCTTACTGGAGAACGACTCACCAAGACCAGTAGTCAACTAAGTATTTGGGCGTGGCTTTAGCCTAGTGTGCGAGTCACTCTCTCGCTTCAGACAAATCAAACAAGGAGGGGTTACTCTCCCCAAGACAAATTTTTTTGGTGGGATGAGTTTTATGGTCAAGTTTGCATTAACAGTCCCAATTTTATGTGGTGATCTCTTTTTAAGTATTTTTCTGAATAAAAGACAATGCCTAACAAATTTTCCGATTTCCTTGGTTATTTAGAGTCCAATAAAATGGGGGAGGAAGTCAGAAAAGCTGATGTGCGATCAAACACTATGATGCATGCAAAGATAGAAATGCGTACCTTGCTCCAGCACTCTACATGCAGGGTGATCCATGCATAAATTAAAAGATAGAAAATAAACTACCTATATGATGCACGAGAAAATCGTCCCTAGATGAGCAACTTCTATTAATCGTGAAGCACAAATAGCTATGACTAGGAAGAGAGACCGGAGTCCGGTCTTGGGAGCCGATCGGTGTCCACCATAATGGATCCTGCACACGTTGTATACGACCCCTCCCGGTACGTGGTCTCTAGTCCCAATCAATAGCTTTTTCAATTGATTTTTAGCTAAGTCCAATTACGATTTATAGGTACAAGCAACATATTAAGTGTTGGGCCTTAGTTTATTTACGTCACAATCAATAAAAACTCCTAAATCTAGGGGCTAAATCCGCATGAAACAAGCACGTAATAAAATCGGCAAAACCGTGAAAAAGCCGCGAAAAACCAACGAGGCCCCCAAGGGAACAATCCCTCGAGCACTAGACCTCATGAAGTGTTGAAGTGTCCTGTAAGTCCTGTTTAAGTTACAAATCAAGAGTCAATCTCTCACTTGAATTACACAAATATATGTAAGAAAGTAAATGGAGTAAATCTACAAAATCTCTCTAAATCTCCTTCGTGCAGGGATAACAGGCCGAAGCCAGCTTCACGTGGGTGCGCAGGCACCTAGGGAAACGCGCCTCCCTCAATACGCGGTACCTCGCACAAAGTCAACAAAGAGGAGATATTAGATAACTCAAACAATATATATGAAAAATGGATAAGACAAAAAATAAAGGCAAATAATCGCAATCAATAACACAGAAATAATCTATATGTTGTTGCTCCCTAGCAACGGCGTCATTTGATGAACGGGATTTATCGAGGGTCTAAATATGCCTCACACCAGGCGGAGGCAAAGTCGTTGTGGAGACCCTCAATAAACCTCGTTCGGTCAACAATCAACCCACAATAGATAAATTAAGCAATGAAAATCAACATGTGGAGTTAAAATCTATTATAGCTCTACAATTAATGTGTATTGTGCAAGCAAGTAGAGTGTCGAACACAGGAAGCAAATAGGATAGATCAAAAATAAATGCTCAAACTGAATGTGATCAAGTGCCTACAAATGTACTGTTTTTATGGGTTTTTCATTTATATATATTTTATGTAATTTTTATTTTTATATTTTGGTTTTTGATTTACTAATTTTATATTTTCTTTTTTATTTAATATTTTTATATTTTCGTTTTCTTTAAATAAAGAAATACAACTATATAGGATGTATATGCACAAGAGAGATAAGAGAGATGTATATATGTATAAATATTCAAAATCTAGGAAATAAACTATTTTTGAAATTTTTTATATTTTTCCAATGTTTTTGTGATTTTTCTAAACTTTTTCTAATTTGTTTGGTATTTTTAAAGTCAAAAATACTGTTTTAAAACAGTGCACAAAATTGAAGGCTTAAACTAAAATGAGAATTAAAAATGTCAAACAGAGTCCAGAATTCCTCAAATTAATTTTAAAATAAAGATAATGGAACAGAGAAAATTCAAAGATAAAAATTATATTTTTAGGATTTTTACAGAATTTTTAAGATTTTTATGAAGGTTTTTGGTGTTTTATAATTTTTAGGAGTTTTCTTTTGAGATTTTTAGTGGTTTTTGGTCTGAAGTCAAAACACATAGAAACACACAAAATATAATTTTTTTGGAATTTTTGAAAACGTTTATAATTTTTATGTATTTTCTAATGCAAATAGAGCTGAAAATGCATGTTTTTGAATTTTTATAGATATTAAAGTGCAATAAAATTAGAAATAAAAATACATGTGGAATCACAGTGCAACAGGAGCGTATGTTAATTTTTTGGTGATTTTTTGAATTTTATAGATGCATGAAATAAATAGAGACAACAAAGAGAAACTACACTACTACCAAGGGCATATATGTAAATATCCAAACATCAGGGCCAAAGTGCAATTTTCCACAAAATATATAACTAATTAACGAAGTTCTAGGACCAAATACAAATAGTCAAACCTGCAAGGGTACTTCTGCAAAAAGCCCAACCCACGTGCGAAGACACACACGCCTGGCAGGGACTTAAACGTAATATTCAAAAAACATGGGAGCTAAAATGCAATTTTTCCAAAAATATTACACTTAATAAATAGTTTCCTGGACTAGAACGAAATAACAAATTCCTCAGAGGGTATCGTGCGAAATGCCCAGTCCCGTCACGCGCAAAGGCACGTGAGGTGATGTGGTCGAGGACCTAGATGTAAATACAAAAAGTTTAGGTGTCTACGTACAATTATTACAAAACTTTAAAACTGCAAATGAAAGTTTTAGGACTAAAGATAAATACCCAAAATGGCGTGGGTGAACGTGCAAAATACCTAACGCCTTGCGCATCCAACGGCTAATTTTTCTTCACTTGACACGTGTCGAGCCTCGGGCGCACGATGACAGTTCAGATTTGATGGTTGTGATTAGATCCCCAAAGGATGATCCAACGGCGGAGGCGCAAGGGGATCCAACGACGGATGAATGATCTAGAGCGTCGGCCCTCATCTGACGGTCCTGGAGGGCGGAGGAAGAACTGGGAAGCAACACCGACGAGGCGAGCTTCGTCGAGCTCAATCTCCGTCCTCTGGCGAACTTCAAGCTCCAAAAAATGGATGGGGGTGCTCCTTTGGTCCTCCTCTCTCTCTTGGAAGCTAGTCTCCGGCAGTGGCTGGAGCTCTCGTTAGGGCGTGGCGGAGCTGGGGAGCTCGGCGAACCTCGGCGAGAGTCCAAAATGAACTCCAGGCCCCTTAGTGGTTGCTGGACCTGCAAGAAACGGTGAGACGGTCGAGGGAAAAATTCCTCAACCCTACGGTGGTGGAATGGAAGCTTGGGACGGTGACAAGGGAACTCGCCGGAGCTCGCTCCGTCGAGGGGTTCGACTGAACAAATCGATGGGTGAAACGCGGAACATGGAGAGGGATCTTGATCCTAAGACTACCACGAATATAAAGATGCAAGAAAATAAGGGAAAAGGGATAGCCTCGAAGGTGGGGTTCACCTGAGGAAGACCTCGATGGCGGAGCTCGTCGGAGGTGGTGGAACACGCCCGTCCGCGTCGATACTCCGCCCTGGTTGCCTGGATCTGGAGCTGTCACCTCCAGCTAGCCGTAGCACAAGGAAGGTGGAGAAGAACGGGACAAAATGGGGTTCAAACTTGGCTCGAAAGTCAGACGGTATTTTTGAAGGGTTGACGAGCCGCTGGGAGAATCGAAGCGGATCGACAAAATCGATGATCCTCGGCCCTAGGAAAGACGTGGCATGCAAGAGCAATGACCGAGGCGCAAAATTCGTGAAGAAGTCGACATGAAAGAGGGAGTGGTTTGACCTTGAAAAATCCGCAAACACCGGCCAAAAACGAGGTTTAACAAGGCTACAGGGCGAAGGACAGCCAGTTGATCGGGGTCAACGCTAATTGCCACCTGGTTGGTCCACGTGGACCAACCAGGAAAAAGTCCCAAAAAAAGATTAAAAATTCATTTAAAAATAGTAAATGAATTTATTATTTTTAGGTTATAAAATAAAAAATGCTTATTATTTTATGAATTCATTTATTAAGATTTTTATTTATTTTTTAGAGGTATAAAAATACAAGTTACCATTTATAGCTTATATATATAGGTATATTCATCTATATGTTTTAAATTTATTTTTATTTTATGTATTTAATTTATTTAATTTTGTTTATTATTTTATATATTTACATCTTAATTTTATATACTCAAAACTATTTTTATTTTATTTTTCTGATGTATTATGTGCAAGTAAATAAATGGAAGTATAATTAATATAGGTATAGTTATAGGTATTATACCTAGGTATTTTATACAAGTATTTTATTTTGAGTTTTATTTATGTTTTTATTCCAGTTTTAGTATACACATATATTATAAATAATATTGATAAAATTATAAAAATGTGAAAGTATAAAAATAATGAATAATAAATAAAATGAATATTTTGATTGGTATAAGTATACATGGAGGGTCCAAAACTCAACTTTCAAACCGTAGCTCCGCAAAATTTGAAACCACCTTCATTAAATAACTTATTGAAAGTTATATACAGTTAAAGTGATTTTTATATATTTGGAGTTTTTATTTGAGAGATACAGGTCTGGGAAGTTCGGATTTTGGAAACTTATTCAGATCATAACTTTTTGTCTGTACAATATTTTTATGTGAAATCAATTTTGTATTTTTCTATACTTAATTATTTATAACCTTCATGTACAAAGTTTCTTTATTTGGAGTAAAAAAAGTGGAACCAAAAATAGGTCCCAAAATGAATTAAGAATGAACTAAATAAAAGGTATTTTTGGCCCTTATCTCCCCCTACTTTTATTCCTTATTGACCTAGTCATCGAGATGCCTAGGTCTCAGGGTTTCGGGTCATAAAATATTTACAATATTTTATTCTTTTTTATTTTCTTTTCTTTATTCTATATTTTAGCTTTAAAAACCGCATTTTATACACTATTTACATACACATGCATGAATGCTAAGATGCGTGAATTAAACCTTTTTACACGTATTTACTTGGGTTTTTGAGGTCAAAATGATAGAATAAAGGTGATGAAATGGAGTTTCATCAATAATCTATAATGCAGGCTCCTAAATAATCAAGAGAATGAACAATAGAACTAGATCTAATTGCGATAAAAAAATTCATGCATCAAAAATAATCCAATTTCATTCGATGGCATTTAAACAAAATTAAATGACATAATAGATATCCAATTAAATTGCAATTGTTAAATGTGTTAAATCAGTGAATAATTTATGCCATCAGATAGATAATAAAAATGCATCAAATGAAATTGAAATCATCAAATCAGATTTCAAATGCTGAAGTTATAAATCAAAGATTTTAGGGGCATAACTGAAAGAAAACATGCATAAAATGATTACAAAACTATCAGAAATAGAACCTTAAATGGTATTTTTGCAAAAAATGTGAAGATGGAGGGACTTTTTCTTTAAATTGTCCCATGCATGTGGACCATTTTGAAAATCTCAAGAATCAGCAGTGTCCCTATGCAAAATACCTAAGCATGCCACGTGAGGCACATGCGCCCAATATGTCAATGTAATTTGGAGATCTTGGAGGGGCTACAGCTGCAAATTGTCTCTCTTGCAAGCACCCAACACATACGAGCAGGGCCAGAGCGAGGAGTGGACTACAGGTGGCTTGGACCACGTGTGTGACCCGAGTAGGTTCGGTGTAGGCTAGGACCCACTGAGTTTGCTGATCAGGAGAAAAATACGGAGTCCAACTGAGCCATATGATCAAGGTGATTAGATGGTACATGCAGCATGTCTCGTGCTCCTCCTCTGCCTTTGTAAGGCGGCGATTATGGGACTCTGATGAGGTGTCTTTTGCTCCTCCATCATCCTTAGAGCTTGTTGAAGATCCCAAAGATGTCTGTTGACCTCAGGAAATGATCAAGGTAGTCTCAAGAGCTTCTGGAGTAGCTAGGAAAGGAGGGACGATGTTTCCTCATCGAAGCATAATCTCTAGATCGAAGCCTCCTATGAATCTCCAATTAATGAATGGTTCAACCTGTAGAATGGTAGGTGGATAGCTAGCGAGTATAGAAGTGGATGACCAAGTGGGTTTATCTCCGGCAAACCAGAGAAGAAGGGTACTATGTGATCGGGGTTCTAGAGAAGGAGAGATGTGAAAATGAGGGGTTGTTAAAGGTTATCCGACAAAGCTTCGGGTGCATTCAGTTGAGGGAGGGGTTGAGTGTGTGCACCAAATTAAAAGGGAAAATACAAGAAAAGAAATAAGAAACCAAATTACTTGGGACATTGAAGAAGAACATGCAAGTGATCGAAGAGGCTTGCGCTGAGCTCAGGTCTTCGTCGAACTCCTCTCAACGAAGGAGAGCAGCTTGAACATCCTTGATTATGGTTGTGGCATGGATTGATGACCATGGGTCAACACTGATGATGTAGGTCCTCGTGGTTTAACCAATCCACTTCTCCCCTATTATAGGAGGAAGGAGAATAACTAGGACATCACTCGCATAAAGGTGTATGAGATCAAATCAGGACGGTAACCGTCTAATTAAGGCAGAATAAGGTGGAGGTTGTTGAACCCAGGTTGTGGTTTCAACCACCGGCGGTGTATAAGGTGGTTAGGGTTTCAGTTGATCAAAGGGTCGGTGTGAGAAAGGAGAGTTAGGAGAATAAGATGGTTGTGGGAGTTAATCAGGTGGTTAGCTGATGACGTTGGAAACAGGGAAGAAGTTCGGCGGTTTGTAACGATGGCATCTGATGGAGGAGATTGTTAGAGATTGGGGACGATGTCCCAATCGTCTGATGGGAATCGGATGGTTTAGATTTGTCCAGGAACATGCAATGTTGATCACATGGTCGTGCTTGATAATGCGATCTAGAAGTGGAGAAGAAGTGATGGAAGCATGGTCATTTGATCAAGATGATCAGATGGTCCACGACAGAGGTGGGAGGTTGAATAAGATCAGGTCACGTGGCAGATGCGGGTGGTGCCATGCAACCCAGTGATAAAATTGGAAAATTAAATAATTATAATAAATTAAAAACAAAATAGTTAGAGAGTACAAATAAAAAAGTGTTTAACAATGAAAGTCGTAAATCTCGTTGAGATCTATAACTTTCACGTAGAACTCAAAATGAGATTACATCATATATACATAATATTATTTTTATATGTATTTTTAGAAATGCTTCTTTTATTTTCTTTTATACATTTTGATTAATGTTTATTGTTAAATAAGATATATGTACTATTAAACAAATTCCTTTTTTAATAAAAAAGAAACACATAAATAAAGGTTACAATAGTGTGTTTATTCATATATGGTAATTAGGATTAATTAATTACACTAGGTTAATTATTAAATTAAGTTATGTGTTTATTATTAATAAAATACTTAATCTAGAGGGATAATAAATAGATATTAGGATGATAAATCAGGGATCTGTCACCCCCTATATTTTAGCTTCGCTCGTCCTCGAGTAAATAAAGAATGAATAAGTTAGTTGATTTCTCTAACTGTATGTATGCATATACTATCTAATTTAGTTCAGAACACTTGATTTTATTGTTCTTAGAACTTTAAGCTAAATTATGTCTTAATCAAAAGGAACTCAACTTTCCTAATCATCAAACTCTTTGTGTATACATAAATAAAAGAGGTATGACTTTAAATGTTGACGACGTTCACAAGAGTCAAGGTTCCAATCTAAGAGGCTCTCCCAGGGACCCAATACTCAACACTACGGATTAAATATATTCTTTCATTCAGTCAACCATTCTCTTTAGTTGTTATACTTAAATGGGTATACGAAAGGCTAGATGGTGGAGGGATTAGTGTTGTGTCTTTTCTTCTCTCCCTCTTATTGGAACAAAGGTTCTCTCGAGTGCCTTATTAACTGAACACCATATATTTTTGGTTGTTGATCAATGTGTCCCTCTAAAGAGGTTGAGTTGTCTGTACTTGTTTTCGTGGAAATGCAACAGAATGTGTCTCTTTTGAGTATCTATTATACCTTTAACATCCGAACTTGTACCACTATGTGATGCAAATCCCTTTTTGAGGTATTAGCGCAACTCAAAAAGTCTAAGGTTTTGGTCCAAGCGGACAATATAAAAGGTTGGTAGCGCTTACCACTGGTGGAATCTCTTTTGATTTTGACTTTTGAATGTAAGAGATTTTCATTTCATTTTTATGTTCCTTTCTTTCTGGCTAGATCCACTACTTTTACCAAAAGCTGGTGCATACTGATCACTAGATTAATTTAGTTTTATCACACTCTAACACTTAGGTCAATATCAAGAGATTAGTATAAGAATCATGTTCTCATGCTGGCTTAAGGTGCTGACACTCAGGTTTCATGAAGCCTTCATTAATTTTATCCCATCCCATAGCATCATTAGATCGGGTTCAAACTCAAATCCAAAATCCCAGCTCCTCAAGTGATACCTCAGCTTATCACACTGTCAATGCAGTTGTGTATGTGAGGTGCATGTTGTATACTTTTAAGGTAGAGATTAATTATGCAATGTAGCACATATATCTTTCAAACTAGGGAAATATTGAGAATCAATAAAAGTTGATGCAACAAAAACATGATGCATGCCCGGGAAAGAGATACTTACAATGCTTCCCATCTCTCTCCATGTCTTATGCAAGACCAGACATAAATCTATATTATATGCATGCAAGTTGATTGAAACTACACATGAACATGCTACTATTAGCGAATTAGAATTCATTTAATTTGGCTAAGTGAAATGATTTTTATAGCATGTCTCGTAAAGCTGACTAGATGTGAATCTAATTTAATGTTGTTGGTGTTTCTTACCTACGATCAAGCACATGAATATATGAGATAAATAAGGCTCAAAGAGACACATGCCTAACCCTAGATCGGACACTAAAGCGGAGCCCTACCTGGGTGAGGGGTGAAACATGCTCCACACAACCATTTAGTGCAAAGTCCAAATATACAACTGTGATCCATCAAATGAGGACCGTTACAAATGCAATTATTACACAAATTACAACACATAAATGAACCGAAATGCTTATTAAGTCCCTTTATGCTTCAGATGGTGTTTATAGGACCCCTCACAATGGGAGTTCCTTACTCCTTGCCTTCGCATCTCCTGAGCATCCTCGGTCCTCATGGCCCTATCACAAAAGCTAAACATTAGATATACAATCAAGAAATATAATTAACATAACCACAAAATAAGATAATGCAAAGACATCACAAAACAAACATTGACCTAACTATCAAAATCATCAACTTAATCAAATATTGAAATCTAATAAATAAAGAAGATAAGATGTGTAACTAGCAATGGTGCCGTCTGATGAATGCAAAATTGTCTAAGTTCGTTTGGTCAAGTTATAACAAGACCGATTTGACATCGCATCAGAAATCGAGCCTGAAATATCATCATGAGGAGTGTCTTTATTTTAATGTATATATTTAAACCTGGGAATTCCATGGTCTAAATTAGGGAAACGAGCCATCCTGATGATTAATTAGAGATTAATACCAAAATTAAGTGAAAATTAATCTACCTAGGTCAACAATGCACACAGAAAGATGATGCAAAACATATTATGCAGACCACATATTGCAATTTTATAGAGTTTCATGCAAGTTAATTTAAAGACAACATGCAACCGCATGTTGCGATAAGGAAATAAAATAATGTATAATGCATATCCCTAAATAATCAATAGAATGTGCAGTATAAATAGATCCAATTTCATTAATAAATTCATGCATCAAAATTAATCCAAGTTCATTTAATGACATTTAAATATCAAGTAAATGACGCAATAGATATCCAATTAAATTCCTAACGTTAAATGTATCAAATCAATGAATAAGTTATGCCATTAGATAGATAATGAAATATATGTTAAAATGAAATTGAAATCATCAAAATCAGAGTTCATATGCTCAAGTTATAAACAAAAAAGTTTATGGGCATAACTCAAAGAAAAGATGCATAAAATAATTATAACATGCCCTTGAAGGGTATTTTTGCAAATACGTGAATCGGAGGTGCTTCCCTATAAATTATCGTGTATGTAGGGATCATTTTGCAAATATCAAGAAGCGGTTGGGTCTCTATGAAAAATACTCGGGTTGCCATGTGAGGCATGCGCGCCCAAGACCTCAATGTGATTCGGAGAACTTGGCAGGGCTTCAGCTGCAAATTATCCCTCCCACAGGCACCTACACGCACGAGCAGGATCTAAGCGAGGAGTGGATTATTTTTTGTAATTATTTAATGTCATGATTGCAATATTCACAAAGTTAATTTGAAATTATTTTTTATGATTTAATTTACAACAAAAGTTGTTGCAAATAAATGAAGGAATATGTGGGATATTAAATGTCACATATTTGAAAGGGGAGCTACCTTCCCAAAATAGAGGGTGGATGGCCACCATTGACTATTTCAAGGTGCTCGTCCCCTCCATTTATGGAAGGTGGTTAGCCACTTCCTAATTCTTCTATGTTGGTTGATTTAGTCAAATTAAATTATATTGTGATGATAAATTTATATATTTAGTTCGACGTAAATTAATTATTATTGCATTTTATGTAACAAAATCATAGCCATTAAATAGAAAACAAATCAATCCCCAATGATTTTGTGTTACACGTGGATTGTAATATATAGACTTCCAAAATACCATAAAAGGAGAGGCTACCCTAACTCTTCTTTTACATAATACATTGCAAGTTTCTATCTCTCTCTAATTCACATGCCCCCCTTCTCTCAAGTGTGGTTGTCTACCCCATTGTATTAGAGAGAGTCAACGTTGTCGCTACGCCATCTGTCGTCGCTTCGATCTCTCATGGATCTCAGTCTTCCTCGGTGTTCCTTGCATGTAAAGAAGACTTTGGATTTTGCGAGACAAAATCAGGAGATATGTGGCTTGGATCTTCATCTTGGATTACTAAAATCTCGCATCAACGCGCTCGCAAGCATCTCCTCCATCGGACCAAACTTGAGACAGGTGGTCTCTTCCTTTAGAGACTTCGATTGCAACCATGCTTCAATAGGTATTTTTGTATCTTGCAGTTATGATGAAACGACTCAAAAAGTGATCTCTAATCATGTGGTTTCATCTCTTTAATTTTTTTCTGAAAATCTTGGTGCCTCAAGCGACTAGTAGGACTAGTCTCTCCCGATCGCATTAGATCGATCTTCACGCTTTCGTGATGCCCTTAAGGCCTTTTCCCATAGCCTTCATACTCCATACAATATTTCTAAAGTAGTGTATTTCTAAAAACGAATACAATATCCTAATATTTTGACACATACTTTCAATCTGATGTGTGTCCCTTCTAGGTGCAATCACTTGTTCCCGTCGTCTTCCTTAAATCTATACATTTCTATACTCCTCCAAGGCTCTTAATCATGAGAACAATGGAGGGTTGAGTATTGCCTTTCATGCAATGTCTCAAATGGCATGACTCTTCCACTAGTATGATTGTTGAGCGACTTCCAAGAAAGATTATCAGGTTTTGCCTCTCATGCAAGGCTTTAGATATTGTTTGTTGGTCATGTCATATGTAGATGGAACTTTTTTTCATAGTTACAAAAAATTTCTTGTACTCGTCATTTTTGACATTATGTAACTTCAAATTCTCCTCCCTCCCGCATCTTATGCTTTCCTCGCCTTTCCTTTCGACCGTCATCTTTTGACATGTAGTAAATTGTATTGTTTTTATTGAAGATGATCCAAACATGAAATTAACTTCAAGTCATCAACCTTAGAGAGTACGCATGATTCACATGGAAGAAAACCCCACATGTATAGCAGAGAAAAACTATGGGCAAAGAGAGGTTCCAATGTGAGAGAAAAAAACAGTCCACAAGAATCCCAGGAGGCGACGATTCTCCCGGAATGAGACTCTCTGATTACCCACGCCTTAACCCAAAAATACAAATATATAGGGGTAACTGGTAAGTTGATCCTAATCAGATCCAAAACTATATACAATATGAAGTCGGATCGTAATCGGGTCGGTGCTTCAAGGTGCATTTTAATAGTTTTTCATCCATCATTTTTCACAATTCTATAATTTTTGTACTCAAGTGTCATCTATGGTTTGGCGACAAGATGAACTTCGTTTCATCCCACAATACTCATGACATTTTATTGGCTTAATTATAAAAATAATGTCTTAATGTGGATGCTCAACAACAAGGCTCTAGACTTTTGCCAAATAAAGATAACTATTTATAGCTTATCTCCTACTTTAAATATTTTAATATCACATAATGGACTCAAGGTATGGTAATTTGAAATGCATTTGCGAACTATTTTGTGAAATGTTTTGAAAGTATTTATATCTATGTGGCATGTTTTGTAAAAATATTTTACAAAAGAGTTTGTAAAAAGGGTGCTATAGGTTTTGTCTAATTTTTTTAATAATTTTTTATATACTTAAAGTAATTGTATGGCATTGTCTGCAAAATTACATTAGAAAAATCTAAATAATAACTAGTGTTATCCATGACACCTTCATGTCACATAAGACTTGCACAAGTTCTGGACACTTGGTTTAGAATAATTCTTAACATAAAGTTTGATCATTCTTGTTTATTAGGTTCTTAGGATATAATAACTTAAAGTCTCTATTTTGAAGGATATATATTCTATATTGCATGTATAATCTCTACTCATAAAAAAGAATTTGACATGCACTGCACATGCATGTTTGCATAATCATTGTAAAGAGTTGATGTTTCACTTGAAGAACTAGGATGATAGGTTTGAGTTTAGACCTTATTTTATGATGCTTGAGGATGGGATAAGATTGGTAATAAATTGTTGAAACTTAAGTGTCAGCACTTAAGCCGGTGTGGGAACAAGATTCCTATAATATCTTGATGAAAACTTAGTTGTCAGTGTATGTAAAATCATGTAAATTATTGATTAGTATGCACTAGCTGGGTAAAAGCAATGGAGCTAGCCAAAAGTGTGTATATATAAGGGAAAAAATATCAAAAGAGAAAATCTTGAACATTCCAAGAAATTACAATAGATATTATATTACTAGCAAACGCTCCTCACCTTTTCAAAGTGTACACTTGGAGAAAAGCTACTAGGCCATATGAATAATGCAAGCATAATAAAAGTGCTCTACGTCGCACATGATCTGTGTGTATAAAGATATTAGATACTTTAATAGAGACATACCATGGTGTGCCCCAATAAAAACTAGTGCACACGACTCAGAATTTCTTGACGGACATACTGATTAACACCAAAAAATTTTGTGTTTAATAAGGCACTCGAATGATCCTTGTTACAATGAGAGATGAAAAGAAATGACACAATCCTACAATCATTTGTACTTGGTCATTCCATATTACAATTTTAAGATGGACAACTAACGAGATGGTGGAATGAAGTGAAACTTTCTTTGTTTCCTAGAGTTGAGGGTTGGGTTATGAGGATAACTTTATAGACTAGGACCTTAAGCAAAGATCAACTCTACACTTATATATGTAATCAGCAATAAATATCATACTTCTATATATCTATGTATACATATAGTTTTATAGATAAAGAAGTTGAGTTCATTTTGAGTGAGACTTGGTTGAATTTTAAGTAAAATAATCACATGGAACATGTAATCTGAATTTCAAGTCTTGTGTCTCCCATGCACAGTCAATGATTTAACTTACTTATTCTTTCTTTACTTGCTCGAGGACGAGCAAGGTTTAAGTATAGGGGCTGATGAATCTCATATTCATCAATATATTATTAATTATCTAACCATCTATTCTGCAGTTTGTAAGTAATTAAATCTAATTGTTATAAATAAATAAAGTATTTGATTATTATATATATGTGTGTTTATTTTTCTCTTTATTTTATGTGCTTTCTCATAGAGTTAAAACACCATAAATTGAATAATATTGTAAATAATATATTACATATTAATTCCTCTTCAAAAATAGAAAACAATAACCAAAAAATTAAAATAAGTATTTTTATATCCATAAAAATACTTACAAAAATAATATTATGTATATACGATTTACTTTGATTTTGTATTCTACATGAAAATTCCAGATCTTAAAAGATACTCAACTATCATGTAGACCACCTTTTGATTTGACTTTATTTACTATTTTATTTCTATTTTATCTTATTTTCCCCATTTTTCTATTTTCTGATTGGGTCATGTGGCCTCTCCCTATTTATCCACGTAGCAGTCCCTTTACATCAACGCACCACCTCTTTCGAGTGTCTGATATCATGATCAAATAGCCCACAACACATCAGACCCGCTCCTCTCTGGAGCATTTGATAGTTTGATCACATGCTTCATATCCATTAAATCCTGCTTCCATATTAACCATTTGATCACAAGATCAGACGGTCAAGTGTAATCGTTAACCTCGTGCGGTTGAAGCCCTAAACAATGCACCCTTCACTGGAGCAACTTCTCGTTATTACCCTCGCTCCTCCACGTGGATTTACTGTCTGATTTTGGCACCATGTTGGAGCTCGTTCATCATTCTCATTTTTTAACTACCGAGTTCTAGCCAAACATCTCTGCTCCGACAACTACTAGCGATTGAAACCGTCGCTTTCAACACCATAGCTCCTTCACAAAACCACGGACGAGGACCACATTTTGCCCCCATCAGCCTTTATGAGAATGCCCCCCTGAGCCTCTTCATCCTTTCTATAGTACAGAGAGTTAGAGAAATAGAATGAAGACAAAGGTCATGTTGTATTCAAGATTGTATTTAGACTTTAATTGGAAAGTCTATGTAATTACAATTGGAAATAATTTGGTTCCAATTGGGAAACCAAATGGTTTGGAGGGAAAGTTGGGAATTCCCAAATTTGAAATATGGAAGTTTGGGTGGAAGTTTAGTCCCACACCGGGGAGAACTAAACTTTTTGGTGGACTTATATATGAGTTCACACCCCAAGCTCTTGTAGCAATAGTAGAGAGGAGGAATGGAGGACCACACACGCGCGTGCGCGCGCTCCGCTCCGTCTCCGTCTCCGTCTCCGTCTCCGTCTCCGTCTCGGGCTCGGGCTCGGGCTCGGGAGAGTCAATTCGGATCTCGATACTTTTGCTGCGGTTTTCATTTGGTAAGTCGATTAAATTAATCATGCGATTAATTTGGTAAGTCGAGTTAAATGGGAATTTATCTCGTCATTATGGGCGCGTTTTTTGGGATCCGAAAGGATACGTCTTCGGGACGCGTCTTATGGAAACCAAAGGTCACGTCTTTTGGAAACCAAAGGTCGCGTCTTTAGGACGCGAGACCCTCTATTTATATCCCTCACCCGACTCGGTTTTTCTACACTCGCAAGAAAAACCTCTCTTTCACGTCGTCTCTCTCTGGTTCTTCCTTTCACGGACGAACGTTTTCTTCTTCCTCTCTCGGCTGCAGTTCTCTGAGGTACAATCGAGGACGATCCCGTTGGTGTGCGCCTACGAAGATCGTGAGCCGTCGTATCCTGGGAGCGGATCGCCGGTACCCTACGCACCGGTATTGTGGGGGCGATATCTTCTCTAAGGACAGTCCATTTTCATGGACGCTTCGGTGACTTCTAAACTGATCTCCATTTTATTTTGGTTGCCGCAATGTGTTTATTGCTTTACCCTTTCTGGATCATGCCCGTGTTTATGTTTCTGTTCTATTAATCGGTTCATGTTTGCATTGTATAATCGGATAATGATTGGGAAACATACGTTTAATGTAACTTTATTCGGTATTGTTTCTCTGTTAACTTATTTGGATCCGATAATTTACTATTTAATGTATGCAATGGCAATCCTATTTACAACAATCTTAGAGAAGATATCCCGAACCGATTATAAAATGTCGGAAACAATGTTTAAATCGAGGGTAGATATGACGGGTATGCCTGAAAAATTCGGTGGACAGAATTTTAAGCGTTGGCAACAACGCATGAAGACTGGTTAACCACCATAGGGTTAATCTCGATGCTTGAAACCGACTGTCCTACGGTGGAGGCGGAAAACCCCTCACCCGATAGCCATAAGGCGCAATCTGCGTGGAAGGAACGCGACCGTATATGTCATGGTTGCATCTTGTTGGCTCTGTCCAACACTTTGTTTGACGTATATTGTTCGTCCACGCAGACTGCGAAGGGGCTGTGGGAAGACTTGGATCGGAAGTATAACACCGAAGACCTCGGTATTGAGAAATACTCCGTAGCCAAATTTTTGAAGTTTTCCATGGTCGAAGGGAAGTCTGTTTCTGAACAGGCACACGAGTTTTTACTCTTGCTCCATGGTCTAGAGGATGCCGAAATGAAACTTCCAGAGAAGTTTCAGGTCATGTGCATCATAGAGAAATTTCCCAAGTCGTGGGAAGACTTCGGTATGACCCTGAAACACAGAAAGGGGAAAATCTCTATGGATGACTTGATGGTGGCAATTGCCATAGAGGAGGAACACAGGAAATAAAAACCTGTGCTTCCTGTTGATATTCAGGCTAAGGTCAATTTTATGACCTCGAAGGGCAAGGATAAGAAGGGAAAGGGTCCCATTAACAATAAAATGAAACCAAAGGGCAAGATCCAGAAAAAGGCAAAGAATAAACCCTGCTGGCATTGTAATCAGGTTGGCCATTGGAAGAAGGACTGTCCGTCCTTGAAGGCTCAACCTAAGGCTACAGACGGGAGTCCACAAGTGAACATGATCACTATGGGACTCGGGGCTAGCGAGGGGTATGTCTCTGTAAAACCTGAACTATACCATATCCATGATCCAAATGAGTGGCTCGTGGATACAGGAGCCAATGTAAACATATGTTCTGACAGAACGTTGTTTTCTTCTTATCAGACCTGCAACGGTGGGACTGTGAAGATGGGGAACGATTCTGCAGCCAGGGTGCTAGGGTCAGGACAAGTCAACTTGAGGTTCTCTTCCGGACGAGTCTGGACGTTGCACAGGGTGCTGCATGTTCCTGACATCAAGAAGAATGTGTTATCTGGCTCCATCTTAGTTAAAAATGGTTTTAAATTAAACTTTAAATGTAATAAAGTTGTTATTCTGAGACATGGTGTCTTTTATGGAAAAGGCTATTTGGCTGACTTTGACTTGTTATTTAGAATTAGATGTCATTCAGTAAACATTACTGAAGTGAATGTTTTGAATGCTGAATGTTCTAGTTCTGTGTCTCATGTTGTGAATAATCTAGAATCTTGTGATCTGTGGCATGGTAGATTTGGACATGTAAACCTAAATTCAATTAAAAGAATGATGAATTTAGATTTGATCCCTAAACACACAGTTGATAAAACTCAAAAATGTGAAATTTGTGTGCAAGCTAAGACACCTAGGAAGTCTTTTCAGTCTGTCTCTAGAGATAGTGAGATCTTGGATCTGGTGCACACGGATATCTGTGAGTTTAATGGTGTGTTGACCCGAGACAATAAGAAATACTTTATCACCTTTATAGATGATGGCAGTAGATATTGCTATGTATATCTAATGAAAACCAAGGATGAAGCCTTAGAGAAATTTCTTATCTTTAAGAATGAGGCTGAGACACAAACAGGAAAAGTGCTTAAACGCCTTAGGTCAGATAGAGGAGGTGAATATACCTCTAACTTATTTGATGAACAATGCAAATCTTTTGGCATGGTTCATGAAGTTACGGCCCCATATTCACCGCAATCAAATGGGATAGCAGAACGGAAAAATAGAACCTTGACTGACATGATCAATGCTCTCCTACAGAGTTCTGGACTTCCAACCTATATGTGGGGAGAAGCCTTGAATACAGCTTGCCATATTCTAAATAGGGTGCCTCCAAGACATATGGAAAAGTGTCCCTTTGAACTTTGGAGAAATAGGAAACCAAGTTTAAGATATCTCAAAGTGTGGGGCTGTCTCGCTAAGGTTTTAGTCCCAGAACACAAGAGAAAGAAACTTGGTCCTAAAACTGTTGATGCGGTCTTCTTAGGTTACCTAGAAAATAGCTATGCATATAGGTTCTTGGTACTTCGGTCCGAGATACCGGGCATAGATGTCAACACTATTGTTGAACTCCGTGATGCTACCTTCTTTGAGGATGTCTTTCCATTAAAGACTGGGATTCCTCATAATCTGACCATTGAGGGCGCCTCCACATCAGGATCTATTCCAGATCAAGTGGAAAGGATATCGAATATGGGGGTTGAGACTCAACCTGAACCCAATGATCTCTCTGAAGAGATTGAGCCAAGGAGGAGTAAAAGACCTCGGATAGCCAAGGATCTGGGTAGCGATTTCGTTGTCTACCAGATCGAGGGTGATCCACCAAGTTACAAGGAAGCCATGGCTTCATCTGAAGCAAAACAATGGAAGGAAGCCATCAAATCCGAGATGGATTCCATTATGACTAATGGGACTTGGGAGTTGGTTCATTTACCCAAAGGATGCTCTACCATTGGGTGCAAGTGGGTGTTTAAGAGAAAGCTTAGACCTGACGGATCAATTGAAAAGTATAAAGCCAGATTAGTTGCCAAGGGCTTTAGGCAAAAGGAAGGTATCGATTATTTTGATACCTATTCTCCTGTGACTAGGATGACCACAATCCGGATGCTCATAGCATTGGCATCTGTATATGATATCTCTATCCACCAGATGGATGTGAAAACCGCCTTCTTGCATGGCGATCTTGAGGAAGAGATCTATATGGATCAACCTGATGGGCTTGTGACTCCTGGGAATGAGGGAAAGGTTTGCAAGCTTGTCAAATCCCTTTACGGATTGAAACAAGCACCAAAGCAGTGGCATGAAAAATTTGACAAGACTATTTTGTCATCTGGCTTTAAGGTTCATGAATCCGACAAGTGTGTTTATTCCAAGGTGAAAGGTGATGAGTGTATTGTCTTGTGCCTATATGTTGATGATATATTGTTGTTTGGATCACATATGAGGATTATTAATGAGACTAAGGCATTCTTGAGTAGCAAGTTTGAGATGAAGGACATGGGTGTTGCTGATGTGATCTTGGGTCTCAAACTGACAAGGTCAGTTGATGGGATTGTAGTTTCTCAATCTCACTATGTT
The DNA here is from genome assembly GCA_037367405.1 of Ottelia alismoides. NCBI lineage: Eukaryota > Viridiplantae > Streptophyta > Magnoliopsida > Alismatales > Hydrocharitaceae > Ottelia > Ottelia alismoides. The sequence goes on from JAZKJV010003888.1 coordinate 105,136, forward strand.
GAGAAGGTACTTGACAAATTTGGATATCGAGATTGCAAAGCTGTAAGCACTCCTTTTGATTCGTCCAAAACGCTATTTAAGAATAAAAGTGGAGTACATGTAGCCCAGCTAAGGTATTCACAAGTGATAGGAAGTCTAATGTATCTTGCAAATTGCACGAGACATGATATTTCATTCTCGATTGCAAAGCTGAGTAGATACACTAGCTGTTCTGACCGTACTCACTGGGAGGCTCTGGATCGAGTACTAAAGTACTTGAAGGGAACTATTTCTCTTAGTTTGCATTATGGTAGACATCCATCTGTACTAGAAGGATACAGTGATGCAAGCTGGATAGGGAAAATAGAGGAGTCTGGGAGTAATGGTGTTACAGGGTATGTATTTACCCTTGGAGGCGGTGCAGTCTCCTGGAGGTCTGTGAAACAGACCATTCTAGCTCGATCTACTTTTGAGGCCAAGTTGTGTGCTTTGGACACCACTGGAATTGAGGCTGAATGGCTAAGGGAACTTCTGTCTGAAAGTCCCATGGTAGGTCAGCCTGTTCCTGCGATCTTGGTACATTGTGATAATATGACCACAATTGCCAAAATCAAGAGTTCAAAGTTCAACCAGAAAACAAGGAGACACATACAAATCAGACTTAAGACGTTAAGGGATTTGGTGTCTCGAGGAGTGTTGGCTGTGGATTTTGTAGGATCCAAGGACAACACGGCAGATCCGTTGACTAAGGGACTTGATAGATCTTTAGTCCTAAAGTCTAGGCTTGGGATGGGACTGAGACCCATTGGGAGTTCCTCTACAGTAGCAACCCAACCTATCTGAGTGGAGATCCCACAAAGTAGGTTCAATGTGGTAATAACAAGCTGTTTGGAGAACTGGTTGGCACTCTAAGTTTAATGCGTAAGCATGAGTGTCTTATCCCTGGAAGCCTGAGTGCCATTTAAGCTGCAAGTTTAGGAAGAGCGTAGGCTCTGAATGGGTTCAAGCCTTTGGGCAGGATGTTAGCAGTGCATCCTTGGAGAACGCCACCTATGTGAGTGTTACTGTGGGCCGCAGTTAAAGGAAGAGGGTCTTTCCTGAACACACTCATGAAACAGGATAAGGGTGCATGGCCTTTAAGAGCACCAACCCTGAAGATTGTACCAAGAACAACGCTTTGTTGTTTCTACCGTATACTTTAACACCAAGGTCTGAAGTTCAAGATGTAGTTCACTTCGTTCCTGTTAAAGTGAAAGTAGTAAACTCAGGTAGAGGTTCAAACCGGAAGGTACCTTTACTGAAAGCAAAGTGTGGGCAACCGAAAGAAGTCTGTTAAATCCTTTTGAATCTCTTTTTCAAATTGGTGAATTCGTGGAGGATTGTTGTATTCAAGATTGTATTTAGACTTTAATTGGAAAGTCTATGTAATTACAATTGGAAATAATTTGGTTCCAATTGGGAAACCAAATGGTTTGGAGGGAAAGTTGGGAATTCCCAAATTTGAAATATGAAAGTTTGGGTGGAAGTTTAGTCCCACACCGGGGAGAACTAAACTTTTTGGTGGACTTATATATGAGTTCACACCCCAAGCTCTTGTAGCAATAGTAGAGAGGAGGAATGGAGGACCACACACGCGCGCGCGCGCTCCGCTCCGGCTCCGGCTCGGGCTCGGGCTCGGGAGAGTCAATTCGGATCTCGGATCTCGATACTTTTGCTGCGGTTTTCATTTGGTAAGTCGATTAAATTAATCATGCGATTAATTTGGTAAGTCGACTTAAATGGGAATTTATCTCGTCATTATGGGAAACCAAAGGTCGCGTCTTTAGGACGCGAGATCCTCTATTTATATCCCTCACCCGACTCGGTTTTTCTACACTCGCAAGAAAAACCTCTCTTTCACGTCGTCTCTCTCTGGTTCTTCCTTTCACGGACGAACGTTTTCTTCTTCCTCTCTCGGCTGCAGTTCTCTGAGGTACAATCGAGGACGATCCCGTTGGTGTGCGCCTACGAAGATCGTGAGCCGTCGTATCCTGGGAGCGGATCGCCGGTACCCTACGCACCGGTATTGTGGGGGCGATATCTTCTCTAAGGACAGTCCATTTTCATGGACGCTTCGGTGACTTCTAAACTGATCTCCATTTTATTTTGATTGCCGCAATGTGTTTATTGCTTTACCCTTTCTGGATCATGCCCGTGTTTATGTTTCTGTTCTATTAATCGGTTCATGTTTGCATTGTATAATCGGATAATGATTGGGAAACATACGTTTAATGTAACTTTATTCGGTATTGTTTCTCTGTTAACTCATTTGGATCCGATAATTTACTGTTTAATGTATGCAATGGCAATCCTATTTACAACAGGTCAGACCTCTGACAAGATCCATAGACATTGGTTGTGTCGTACTCCTCCTACAGTGATGTTCGATCTTTGTAACATTGTTGATTCTATTAAGCAAAAATCATGAAGCTCCAAGCTTTAAGTCTAAGCAACCTGACCATCCTCCAACCTTTCGTATATTCCCAAGTGATATCCCCTATTTCTCCCCTTTGTGTTTTCAACGATTTTATTGTGTGTATTCACATGCACTCACTTCGAGTTGAATAGCTCTACATCTTCATTGATCATCCATAATCTTTGCCAACACTCGTTCACTCCTCCATAAACCTTCCCAACCCGATCTTTTCTTCACTTTGCTCAAGTGAACGACCCATTTTAGGACTACCATTCATTTTCGATAGCCCTTCACTCTACCTCATTCCACCCCAAAACAACTCCCTAGTGATTAACATCTACAAGTGCTTAAAGACCTCAATGGTCAGTAGTAGTCAAGTTACTCCAATCTGAAGTTTTTTTCTCTGACAAGGAGGATTCGTTCCACCAAACCTGCCAATGCAGCTGCTTCACACCACCACCACCACCTTTACCAGACCTTTACGAAGGTTTTCTGATATTCATCGAGCCCAGAAGAGCACTGAGGAGGAGTAGCGCATCACTTGAGACAACATACCCGAAGAACATGGACGAGGAGTATTAGCAGTAACTATCTAATCAAATCATCTTGATTTTACCCTACGACCTAGATCTTCCCCTAAGCAGAGAAATCCCATGTGGCTCGAACCTGAGAAACCCTCCTAGCCACATGTCGAAGCTACCCATCAACATCGGAAGTGCCCGTGTGGAGAATTGGCAAATCATACCTATGGGTTCTCTACTATTGTACATATATCCCCTATGATATAGATTTGCATATAAGCCCCTACGGCTCTTTGTTATTACAGTTCTGTCTTTTTGGAGATATTTGTGATGGTTGATGTATTTATAATAAGTTTTTTTAATGGGAAAAAGCACGTAGATTGATTAGTGAATAACATGAGCTTCTTAAATTCCATTTAAGTGATTTTTCCCTTGTTTGAATTTCTGTTAATTATTTTTATAATGGCATGATCAATTCTATGATATGATTTGTATATTTTAATTTAACAATTAGAGAAGTTATTTGATTAATACATCTTGATTTAATTGTCTTAAATTCATCTTAGCTCCAAATTGAGAAATTAATTAGACCTTGGAATCCTTATTGCACTTAGATTGTAATTAGGTAACTTGTTCATCGGCTCTAAATTATTTATCTCATGATTACTTGCTAGTTGGTTATCAAGTGAAATAGGTACCTTATCTGTTAAGAGTACTGAATGAAGTAACATATTTGGAGTGCTTAATGGAGTAGAAATTTTGGACCAGGTTAAGCTTAATAAGATTTTGTAATTACGAATTTAATTCAGGAGCAATTTCACGTGATATTTGTTCTTCTGTGTATTGCATTACAGTTGATTCTATTGCATCATATTAACTTGCATAGAAACGGCCAAAAAATACATGCATGCATTTAGGTAGATCTAGATATTATCTCATTCTAGATATCATCTTATCCCTTAACCAGGATATCTAACCCTAGTTTTAATATCCAAATAAGCTCATGTCCTTATGTTCGATCATGCACTTATCCATGTATAATTTACACCTCACTCTCTTTGCGAATATACTTTTAGTGAGGTTCTTTTTAACCATTGACCGCTCGTAAAATAACATGACCAAATCAAAGTAGTGATTTAGCTATTCACCATCGCCCTCCACACGAACACACTATATGTGCACTTGTATGCATACACACAAACCACGTGCATGCATACACGTACAAACAAACATACAAACATAGACTAATCCATCATGGATGCATGCACGCAAACAAACATATAGACAAACATAGAAATAACAAACAAAAATAAAAACATATGAACAAACAAACAGACAAACATTCAAACAAACATAAATACATACATGCCTGCATACATACAAATATGCATACATACATGCATAAAAACATGTATACATATATGCATCCATGCATGCATGCATGCATGCATACATACATACACACACATCCATGCATGTGTGAATGTACAAATATATAAACATACATACAAACATACAAACAAACAAGCGTGCAAACATACTTACATATGTACGTACATATGTACATACATACATACATACATATGTATGTATGTACCTATATACATATGTACATACGAGCGTACACATAAACACACATGTAAATAAACATACAAATGACCATACAAACAAACAAACAACCAAACAAACAAACAAACATACACACATACTTACTTACATATGTACATACCTACATACATATGTATGTGCGTATGTACATAACTACGTACCTACATGCGTACATATGTACATGCATTCAAATATACATACAAACAAACATACTTACATGCACATACATACACGTGTACATACATGCATACACATATCATTGTTCAGAAATATAATGGGCATGTATAGAGAATATGGGTTGCGCAAGGTTCATCTATACAATGTACATTGTAGTAGGGATCCATAAGATAATAGATTGAACGTACCTAGATGAGAGTTTTTACTGTTAAGAGCTCTTATACAACAATAACTAGAAGAGTGATAAGTTAAAGCACGATTAGAGGTGTATATCTTATTTTTAGTCCATTTGAATCAATGATGTGTAAGACATTTGATTTGTACATTTTCTATAGCGATTCTTGACTAAGATGAATCTGAAAGAAAGTGGAATTTAAATAAAAAACAGTGGAAGAGTTATGTATCTTCATATGGAATTTTGTGAGAAGCGTCAGATTGAAGAAAAATGGATAAAGGATACCCCAAAATCTATTAGAAAGGCAATTTTTTTCATAACTTTGTGTGTTCATTCTTCTTCTTCCTTTTTATTTTCTTCAAGAATTTGGTAAATATGGTATAATGTAATTTTGGATATGTTTAGCAGTAGGTGTTTAAGATAATAAGCATATTTTTGTATTTCATAAATTATTAGGAATATTTAAAGAAAAAAATTACAAAATTCTATCAAAAAATATTAAACTTATTGTATTGGTTGGTAGCATATATGTACTGCAAGAATTCCTGACAGTAGATTTATTAATTTCTCAATTTTTTCTATATCTTTTAATCTTCAAGATATTCAAGAAATGTAAGGAATTTCGAGAGATTCTTACAATAGATTTATTCATCTTCAAGAAATTCAAGAAGTGTCTAGTGCAATTATAGGCTAATTATACTAGCTAGCATGTTGTGCAACCTTAGCAGTCTACTTGCTTACAAAGATATGATAATCAGATAATCATCTGACCACATATGCATTAGCCTCAAATCAATATTTCTTTATAATTTGGCATGCAATGGATCACAATCTTCTCTTTGCAATAACCTACTACTCCAATCAATCCATGATCAAGATTACATCATATGTCAGTATTGATGGTAAGATAAAATGGGTGATGAGGGCATCTTCTTCAACTACAATGAATACACATTTAAGTACATACTGGTGATAACAATATCATCCATTAGTGAAAATTATAATGTGTATAGGGAAACTCAATATCTTCCATGATTAACTTTCATGCATATGTATTTAAAATGAAAGAATGTCTGGTGCCTAAATCAGAAAGATCGTGGCACAAATGGTTTATGATTAAAAGAGTACATTCCACTATCATGTTGGCATTCTTAGCACCTTCTTCTTCTTTTGGTAAAGTGCTTTTGTTTATCCCTTTACATCATTATTGTTGTCTCTCGTAAAATGAACTTTTACACGCCTTAAGCATGCTATTATAAAATTGTAGCATTCTCTAAAATGTCCTCCATCATAATGATGGAAGACATTGAACAAACATTGAACACATGCTTGTTGTTTGCTAGAATTAATCATTCTTGGTTTTTTGCCATTTCATACCATGTGACATATCATTTCGTTGTTGCTCGACTTCTACACAAATCATCGAGGATTGTTTTGTTGCAGCCATCTAAATGCAACTTCAAGCTCCATGGCTATTGACACTATCTTAAATAGGGTTGTAGCACTCCTAACGAGAACTTTGATTCTCAACATGGCTTTTAGTCATTCCTTAAACATATGAGTTCATTTCTTCTTACTTATAGTTATTCCTTTTACATATTTCTCCAGTTCTTAAAATTCTATGACAGAATCTTCAATTATCAAGTTCCCCTATCACAGATATAAAAACTCATGACATTTAGAGTAAAAAATAATTCATTTTTTCCATTATGTCATTTATTTAACATGCATGAAATCAAAACTAAAATACATTTTATTCATATGTTCATGTACTACATCGTAGGAGGGCACATGGATTGGATTGGATCGGATTTTAGGTTAATCCGTGTCCAACCCGCACTTAACGAATTTTAACTTTTTTCCAATCCGATCCAATCCATTGAAATTATAAATCCAATCCAATCCACTAGATTACGGATTGGATTGGATCGGAGCGGATTTTTAATACTTACATATTTTCACAACATAAACTAGGATCAAGTTCTTAGAACACTAAACCTTACCATTTGATTCACGATTCTAAAATTGATTATACAAATAAATGTAAAGAAAACAATATTTAATTTTTGATAAAGAAGAGAATATGTATTTGCTATGGATTTAGTATGAAAAATGATTGCTTAAATAAATAACATACCTGTAATATGTAGAACTGTAGAAGTATCTTGTTGACTTTCAATAAAATTGCAAGTATGTGTAATCGATTAGAAAATATAACTAACCTGCAAGAAATAAAAATGTTGGAAAATAAAATAAAATGTGTCTATGAATAGAATGATCAATACAAGGAAACTAACCATCAAAAAATATATTGCTATTGCTCCATTCAAACATCTAATAGCTGCAATCCTATGTTAGTGCAACATAATAAATATTTAATGAAAATTTGACATAAGGTTATAAATTGGGTAGAACATGGTAATACCGTCAGAAGTCACAATAAAGTGTCGAGTTTCAAATACAAGTATAACTCAAAATAGTATGATAATTTTACTCTTAGACATGAAAATAAGTAAACATAAGGTTGGAATCATGAGTTACAGCTCTCCATCATCTTCGACTACCTCTAAAATCTTGTTTTACCTGTCAAAGTGAAATTGATAAAATAATCAATAATCATACAAATTATAACACATATAAAAGAAAATAGTTTTACTAACCATAATTATTGATATCTTAGGAAGCTTGTGAAATGTTGTCAATGCCATCCACGGTTGTTGCTTGACATGCTAAGATAAATTAATTGAAGTTAGAATAATGCAATTAATGTTTAAAATTCTACTTAACATATTCTATAAATTAGTATTTACCTATAGTCTCAAGTTTTTCAAGTTCTTCAAGTTTCTCTTCCATGTCAATCGATGATAAAGGAGATTTCAACCAATCATGAGAACAAATCAAGCATTTCACAAGCTCGGGTGTCAATGAACTACGGAATTGATCAAGAATACGTCCTCCTGTGCTTAAAGTAGATTCTGAAGAAACTGTAGAGACTGGAATGGCTAACACATCTCTTGTAATTTTAGAAAGGATTTCATAATTTGATGCGCAAACTTTCCACCACTGTAAGATATCAAAGGTAGGGTTATCCTTTTCACAGCTCTCTCCAAAATAACGATCAAGTTCTGTTATGCTTTCTTCACATTCTTCCTGTTGAAGATGCTTTTGAAATTCACTTTCAAAACCAATATCCAAACCATCATCATCATTTTCATTCTCATGGATGCAATCTCCACCAGCATGTTCAACACCACAAGTTTTACTAGTGGAATGAAGTAATTTGTAATGGTCATAGAGATCATTCACAACATTCATGATCTTGTTAACCAATCTTGAAACATGTTCTACTGTAAAAACCTTTGAATAACAAAATTTTACATATTTCAACTTATAGCGAGGATCCAAGAGAATAGCAACCATAAGCAACATGTTAACTCTATCTGAACTCCCCTAATATCTATCAAATTTCTCTTTCATCTTTATAGCCATGCTTTGAATATAAGGATCATTAGTTCCACACCATTCAATCAAAAGGGTCTCGATTTTGAAAACCTCATGAAAAATAAACATTTGCAATCACATAAAGAGTGCCAGACAATCGTTTGGTAGCATCAAAAAATGTTTCAAAAACTTAGTTAACACATGTGCATTCTTCCAATCCTCCTCGATAGGTGGGCCCAAAATAAGTTCAGAAACAAATATTGGCTCTTGTTCTTCCATTCTTTCTAATCCTTTTTGAAATTTTAAAATGGTTTCCAACATTAAATATGTAGAATTCCACCTAGTTGGAAGATCAAGACAGAGATGATTTTGATGTAATTCTTTCTTGAGAAATACATGCTTGAAATTGTTGGGATCTACTAGGAGAACTACTAACATATTTTTATATTCTTTGCAACCTCTCTTGTGATTCTATCCCTCAAGTACTTTTTAGCATTACCTCAAAGCTTGACTCTCAATTAATATCTTAGCCATTATTATATGGTGAACTTGCGCTATGAGCTGAAATTAATTGGAATAGCTAATGTAGGTATCGTATTTTTATTTTATTTTAATAATGATATAAAAATGGAAATGATGAAAGGGGGCAACGTTAGTGGGGAATTAAATAAGGGTAACTAATGCATTAATGTTTAAAGACATGAGATGCCTTGATGAAGAGATGCCAATATAAAAAAATGCCAAATTAGTTGTTACTTATATCAAGAGATGCAACACCAATATGAAGAGATGTCAAATTAGTTGTTGCTTTTATGAAGAGGTGCAATGCCAATATGAAGAGGTGCCAAGTTAGTTGGTGATTTTATCAAGAGGTTCAATACCAATATGAAGAGGTGCTTACGTTAAATTTGAAGAGATGCATCCCTTGGTAGGAATGGCTACAATTTATGTATATATACCACATGGGAGGGACTTTGGGGGGATCATTTCGTCACCATCTGATTCCATTATCCAACAATTGATTTCCAACACTTCTCTCATTCCTAATCTCTAGCATTCCTTCTCCTCATAATCACCCCATCCATTCGTATAATCCATCTTAATTGTTGACGAGAGAACCAAAGTGATTTCGTCAACTTGTGCATTCGGACCCCCAGTGAATCCAACTCTTGAGGCTCCACCCCGAGTGCTGCTAAAAATCATCCAACACCATAGACATCCGCCAACCGTCATTTCCTCAGTCCCTCTACGAATCCGACTCCAGAGGCTTTCTCCCAAGCCGCCGATCATTATATTTTTATCTCGCCTTTATTTTATTACTTAACATTTTTATATCCATCTTATTTTATTGTCTTCTCTTTCGTACAACAGTTTATCAAGACTATTGTGACCATCCATATCTAACGGCGATTATCCTAGACTCTTGGAGATCTAGGACGTGACATGAGGTTCGAGCTCGATCCGCAGTTGTAATCGCATCCAACTCGTCTCGCCGGAATATCCAAATTTGCAAAGAGTTAACGCGTACGAGTCCAATTTGCGGTTGTTGCATAGAAGGGGAGTGATCAGTACTTGTCGATCTGCACTATTGTTCTTCCAACTTTCATTTCAATCTTTGTTTTTCAAACATTTTGCAAATTTATAAAAGTACTTTTATTTTCAAAATAAAGCGCAGAATTTCCCTCTCTGTGGATCGACCCTGACTTACCCTATACTTTGCCTTGTGCATAATATAGTTAAGTCCGGTAATGTATTTGTTCGAAGTATATTTTTGTGGGTTCTCAATGAATATCCGACGTATAAATCGGGTACTTATACCCTCGAAAATACGCTCCAACAATGACTATGGGTCAACACCGGTGATGCAAGTCCCTGTGGCTCAACCAATCCACTTCTCCCCTATTACAGGATGAAGGAGAAAAGCTGGGCCATCGTCCGCATAAAGATAGACGAGATCAAATCGGGTCGGTGATGGTCTAATTAAGGATGAATAAGGTGGAGGTTCAACCCATGTAGTGATTTCAACCACCACAGGTTGCTAAGGTGGTTATGGTTTTGGTTGATCAAAGGGTCAGCATGGGAAAGGTGAGTTAGGCGAAGAAGTTGGTTGTGGAAGTTGATCAGGTGGTTAGCTGATGATGTTGGAAAAGGGGAAGAAGTTCGGTGGTTTGTAACGACGACATCTGATGGAGGTGGTTGCTGGAGGTTGGGGACGATGTCCCAGCCATCCGATAAGAATTGCATGATGGCTATGATTTGGGCAGGAACATGCAATGTTGATCACCTGATCACGCTTGATATTGCGATCCAGAAGTGGAGCAGAAGTGATGGAAGCATGGTCGTCTGATCAAGATGATCAGGTGGTCCAGGACAGAGGTGGAAGGCTGAATAAGACCGAGTCACGTGGTAGATGCAAGTGGTGTCAGGTGGCCCAATGATAAAATTAGAAAAATTAAATAATGATAATAAATAAAAAACAAAATAGTTAGAGAGTACAAATAAAAAAAGTGTTTAACATGAAAGCTGTAGATCTTGTTGAGATCTATAACTTTCATGTAGAACTCAAAATGAGATTACATCATATATACTTAATATTATTTTTATATGTATTTTAGAAATGATTCTTTTATTTTTCTTTTATATATTTGATTAATATTTAATGTTAAATATTAAATTAATTTTTATTTGATTTATAATAAAAAAGAAATACATAAATAAAGGTTGCAATAGTGTATTTATTCATATATAGTAATTAGGATTAATTAATTACACTATGTTAATTATTAAATTAGGTTATGTTTTTATTATTAATGAAATACTTAATCTAGAAGGATAATAAGTAGATATTAGGATGATAAATTAAGTATTTATCACCCCCTATACTTAAGCGTTGCTTGTCCTCGAGCCAATAAAGAATGAATAAGTTAGTTGATTTCTATAACTATATATATATATATACAAATACAAGACTTGATTTAATTCAAAACACTTGGTTTTATTGGTCTTCTAAGATAAATTAGATCTTAAGCAAAAGGAACTCAAATTTCTCAATCATCAGACTCTCTGTGTATACATAAATAAAATATATATGAATTTAAATGTTGATTGCATTCACAAGAGTCAAGTCGAAACGTCACCCAATGTTCCAATCCAAGAGGCTCTCCTAGGGACCCAATCCTCAACACTTGGGATTATATATATTTTTGCATTCAATCAACCATTCTCTTTAGTTGTCATACTTAAATGTGTAGACGAAAGGCCAGATGGTGGACGGATTAGTTTGTGTCTTTTCTTCTCTCCCTCTTATTGGAACAAAGGTTCTCTTGAGTGACTTATTAACTCAACACCATATATTTTTGGTTGTTGAATAATGTGCCCGTCTAAAGGGGTTGAGTTGTCTGTACTTGTTTTCCTTGGAATGAAACAAAGTGTATGTCTTTGAATATCTATTGTACCTTCAACACCCGAACTTGTACCACTACACGATGCAGAGCCCTTTTTGAGGTATTAGTGTGACTAAAAAAAGTCTAAGGTTTTGGTCCAAGTGGACACTATAAAAGGTTGGGAGCACTTGACACTGGTGGAACGTTTTTTGATTTTGACTTTGGATTGTAAGAGCTTTTCATTTCATTTTTCTGTTCTTTTCTTTATAGCTAGATTAACCGCTTTTACCAAAAGTTGGTGCATATTGATCAATAGTTTAATTTATTTTTATCACAATCTAAAACTTAGATTAATATCAAGATATTAGTATAAGAATCATGTTCTCATCCTGACTTAAGGTGCTAACACTCAAGTTTCATGAAACCTTCATTAATTTTATCCCATGTCCGAGCATCATTAAATCTGGCCTAAACTCAAATCCAAAATCTTGGCTCATCAAGTGAAACCTATACTCACCACATCTTCATTGCAGTTGTGTATGTGACGTACGAGTCGTATTCTTTTAAGGTAAAGATTAAGTATGCAATATAGCACATATATCTTTCAAACTAGGAAAATGTGTATATTTAAATCTCAAATCCTACTAAGTCTGGTTAACTCAGAATCCTAAAACTTCATAAATCAAAGTTTCTTTATTCTTTAAGTCTTGAGTGATAATGAAAAGTGACAGGGAAATATCCAACTTATTAAGTTAATGTTTTTGTGATTACTGAATTTTTCAGAATTGTATAGTTTTTGAATAGGTTAGAATTATTAGTAAAACATAGTTAGCCTCTTTTACACTTTCATTTTTTTAAATATTTTGAAATGATTTTACAAACCATGTCACATAAATATAGATTTTCAAAACATTTTACAAATGATTTTCAAAACAAGCAAAATCCCTATTTTCAAAACATCGTAAAACATTTTTTAAAAATAATGTCACATGGTTATAAAAGTTTTCTAATCAATTTACAAACATTTTTACTCATATTAGTTCAAAAGATACTTTACCCTTTTCTCTGGTTTTTTTTTGAAAATTTAAAATATGAGCTATGACTCAAGTATATATAAAATATATATAGTACACCCCCCTATACTTAGCTCGTGTTATTTCCTCATAGCACTAAGTGATATGAATCCGTAGCTCATGCTAAACACAAAGGTACACATGTGAAGTATCTCGAATCTCCCCCTATTCTCGGGTTTAAAAATAACCTAAGTATAAGAAGAGGACCAAGAAGAGGAGTCAAATGGGTAGAAATGGATGGGGAATCCTCACCCCCATACTCAAGTTGTAAAAACTTTAAGTATAGAGATATGAAATGAGTATGGAAGGACCCAAGGTGAACACTCAGAGAGACATGGTTCTCCCTATACTTAGGCTGAAGGATAGCCTAAGTATGTAGGATATGGAACTAAGGATGGGAAACTGCGACACAAGTTACGGTTAGATTGAATCTTTTTAGATGATTTAATCTTAGGAGATAAAGAGGGAGAATGGAGTTAGGGTTTACAAGGTTGGGAGAATATACAATCAAGTCTCAACCAAGCAAGCATAACCCTTGAGTTAGCGAACACACACATGAAGACCTACAGATGTCGGTCACTTATCCTTTTGATTTTATTGGTGATCACCCAAGATATGAATCCATTGACGTTAGGTTTAATGATAGGTTTTGGGCACTGCCCTAGGGAAACATCCTCACCTCTGAACAATCATAATCCCTCTTGCATTCAATGTCAAGGTTTGCTATACCATTATATAAGTAATATTTTTACCTCATTTTATTTTATTGACTTGCATTATCAGTCCCAATTTTATCTTAGGTTATCAATGAAATTAATGTGAGCCAACAAACAAGTAATGATCTGCCATCCAGTACCGGCATGATGCATGCCTGAGAAAGAGATACTTACAAAGCTTCCCATCTCTCTCCATGTGTTATGCAAGACTGAATTGAAATCTATATTATATGCATGCAAGTCGATTGAAACCACACCTGAACATGCTACTATCAGCGAATTAGAATTCATTTAATTTGTCTAAGTGAAACGATGTTTATATCATGTCTCGTGTAGACGTGAATCTAATTTGATGTTATTGGTGTTTCCTACCTATGATCAAGGACATGAATATATGAGACAATTAAGTCTCAAAAAGATGCATGCCTAACACTATATCAGACCCTTGATGAATCCGTGATTTATCGCCTTTATTCTTTCATTTTGGCTAAAATTCTTGGTAAAACACGTAAATAATCACTAATTCCAACTAATTAACATTCTAACCACAAATATTAATATTATATATTTAACATTTATTTTATCCAAAATAAAAGAATAAAAATAAAAATAAAAATAAAAGAAAAGAAGGTTGTAAATATGAATATATACAGATTGATCCTTACTCCGAGACCATGTCAATATTGACTTGGTCGACAAAATAAAAAAGTAGGGGGAGATAAAGATTATAACCTATAAAAATATCAAGAAAACCAAGACCAAAAATATAATTTACGCATTTTTCACTCTGTAAATATTTCACATATTTTATTTATCATCAAGACAATCTCAAATCACCTCTTTTATAAAAGTTGTTCATAAAAATATATATTATTCTATAAAAATATCAGAAAAATAATTCAACACCAAAAACAATTAACCGCAATGAACCATAAAAGGTGCAAAAGTGGACTTCTAAGGTTCATAACTATTTATATAAAACTCCAAACAGACCAAACCCACTTTTAAAATATGTTTTTTGATTTAGTTCTATTAATTAAAAATATTAGAAAATATTGTAATAAATCATGTGAGTGTTGGCGTTTGCGTCCTGTTATCTATATGTACAATATGTAGAAACTTCCCAGATTTTTATTTAAATAACCGTAAACCCGATTAACGTAATTTATTTTCTAAAAATAGTCTAAAATTATATAAGAAAATATAAAATATAAATTAATTCAAATACCAATAAAACTAGAAGCCTCGAAGTCGCTGCCTAAATTTTTTGAACCTCATAACTCGGTCTTATGAACTCTGAATTTAGCTACCCCAGTCTTAAAATTCACGTTATTTAATTATTTACAAAATGACACTGATTTCGCTAAAATCGAAAATAATATGAAAAACACGATTTTCGGGTCCGTATTGATATATTGTACAATGTATCATAATATATTATATTTAATATATGTTATTTCTCTTATTTATTTGTATTTAACTCTTAAATTAAATTAACAAATAAAAAAGTTTTTTAATTAATTAATTAATTAAATTTATTATGTAATTACATACTTAATTATATACTTAGTTATTTATTTAATTACTTAATAATATACTTAATGACTTCATTAACTATTTAGTTATATTCTAATATTACTTAATTATTAATTTAACCAAATATTACTTATTAATTTAATTAACTAATTTTATTACTTTATTATTTTTATCTCTTTTTCTCTCTCCTTTCTTTCTTCTTTCTCTCTCTAACTTTACCAATTCTTGTTCCTTCTCCCTCGTCGTCTCCTTCCTCCCCTCCTTTCTCCTCCAGAGCCACCCGCTACTGCCTCCTCCCTCCTCCTCTTCTCCTCCAATCGCATAACGACCTGCCAACTGCTCGTCGTTCATCCAACTTCCTCCAACCACCCGCGGTGCCGCCACCGCCGGCGGTACCCATACCCATCTTTGTCTATAAATAGTCGTTCAACCCTCCTCAGACATCGCATCCACTATTTTGCATCTCTTCTTCCCCGTGAGCTCCAGCGAGAGAGGAGTGAGGTGATAGCTCTGCCTATGTCCCTATCGAGTGAGAGAGAGAAGAGAGATTTGGTGTGGTCATCGCCGACGTCTAGGATCATCTGAGATGCATGCCCAAGCCTCTGTGATCTTTGTCATTGCGTTGAGGCAACGACCCCTGGAGTTTCGAGTTCCATTCACAGGCGAGTTCGTCCATTTCTCTTCGTTAGCCTCCAGGTTAGCCTCCTACTCATGTTTCTCTTCCCCTACCAATCTCTTCATCCCCCGCTTCTCTTCTCTATTACTCCTCCATAACCAATTCTCCTGATAATCGATCTCCACTCGCATTCTCATTTCATATATGTATTTCCCTCATTTCTACTTCTATCTCTCCATCCGTCACATCTCTGGTGAGATCGCACTGGAGCTCCACCTCTCCTCCTTCACCTTTGCCGAGAGGTTTCACTCACCATTCCACTTTTCAAATTGGACAAAGACCATTGCCTCGAGTCAATACGCCCATTGTATATCTTGTATAAAATGAGCAATCAATCCAAGCATTAGCTTCCGATCGAGTTCATTCGAACCATCTCCATTGGCCTTGAGATAATCATCGAGCTTCAACGCGAGTTATCTGGGGATCATCCGCAAACCACTGAACAACCTGAAGTTCGATTACACATCTAGAGATAGAGTAAACCCAGAATATCAGAAGCACATCCGTATAGAGCATCAACTGTAGGTTGACAAAGCATCTACACCATATGGAACTCCGATTGAGACCTGGAGTGTTCATCCATAGCAGGATATTCAGGTCCCTCCGCAATAGGATATGGATCCTACCTCTCCAGTAGATAGATGAGGAATAAGCCTAAGAGTCCATCGAGCACCATTCCATTAATCAGACCACCACTCCAAACTTGAAGATCTCTATATCTCGTGAAGGTCGGAACACCGTTGTGAAGCATCGGCACCCATGCTCGAAATCAATGTTGCCTGCAACAGAAGGGGGAACAGATCTTCCTTTTGGATATACAAGAACCCTTGGATCAGGTATGATCCAAGGGATATTCGCTTGCCAAACGTTGGCATCTCAACTCAACAACGCCTCACCGCTTAAGCCACATCACGTGGGCGCGGATCCTCTGCCATAAGTGGATTGCAGCAGAGTCTGCTGCAATCCACGGATGGATGACACGTGGCAAAGAACCATCCAACGGCTGAGGATCCCACCCCCAACCCTCCTCTCCCCGAATCCCTACCCTCGTCCTCGACCCTCTCCTCTCGCCCCCGACCGTCGCCGCCTCCCCGAACCTCTCTCACCCACCCCCGAGCATCGCCGCCTCACAAGCCCTCTTGTCGACCATCGCCCCTCTCGTCGCCTACCATCGCCGCCTCCCCGACCCTCTCTCGCCCGCCCACAACCTCGCCGTGAAGCCCCAAGTGTCTTGTCAACCATCGCCAAGCCCTCTCGCCCCAGACCATCGTCGCCTCTCGTTCCCCTCGCCGCCTACCTCCGAGCATCGCCGCCTCTCGCCCTCTCGCTTCGCCGCCACCGTCTCCCGCCCTCTCTCCTTCCCGCCGCCATCCTCTCCCCCGACATCAACTACTCTTCCCACCTTCTCTCCTTCCTGCCGCCTCTCGTTCCCCTCGCCGCCTACATCCGAGCATCACCGCCTCTCGCCCTCTCGCTTCGCCGCCACCATCTCCCGCCCTCTCTCCTTCCCGCCGCCATCCTCTCGCCGCCTACCTCTGACCATTGGTCGTTACATTCGAGCTTGTACTGTTACTTGCTTCATATTGGTCTTGCATATCCAAAACGTGTATTGTATGCGTTACGTTGCAATATTGCATTGGATTTTGATGCTTATCCAACATCAGTGATCTAAACTCGACAGAAACACAAGCAAAAAGCGGATATACAGAAGCGGATATAGTCACTACGAAAATTCGCACATATAAGCCAAGAGACTCAATTATCGAAGTAGAACCTCTTCCATACCAAAACATGCACATATATACCAAAGTGGACACTTCCATATAACAGTGAGCACGAACATACCAAAACTCACACCTATATACAAAAACACACACATATATATACTAAGAGACCATTTATCCAAGTGGAACCTCTTCCATACAAAAACGAGCACATATATACCAAAGTGGACACTTGCATACAACAGTGAGCAGATCCATACCAAAACTTGCACATATATACAAAAACACGCACATGTATACCAAGAGACCATTTATCCAACTAGAACATCTTCCATACAAAAACGAGCACGTATATACCAAAGTGGACACTTGCATACAACAGTTTGCAAATCCATACCAAAACTCGCACATATATACAAAAACACGCACATATATGCCAAGAGACCATTTATCCAAGTAGAACCTCTTCCATACCAAAACGAGCACATATATACCAACGTGGACACTTGCATACAACAGTGAGCAGATCCATACCAAAACTCGCACATATGTACAAAACATACACATATATACCAAGAGACCATTTATCAAAGTAGAACCTCTTCCATACCAATACGATCACATATATACCAAAGTGGACACTTGCATACAACAGTGAGCAGATCCATACCAAAACTCGCACCTATATACAAAAACACGCACATATATAACTAGAGACCATTTATCCAAGTAGAACCTCTTATATACCAAAACGAGCACATATATACCAAAGTGGACACTTGCATACAACAGTGAGCAGATCCATACCAAAACTCGCACATATATACAAAAACATGCACATATATACCAAGAGACCATTTATCCAAGTAGAACATCTTCCATACCAAAACGAGCACATATATACCAAAGTGGACAATTGCATACAATAGTGAGCACATCCATAACAAAACTCGCACATATATATACAAAAACACACACATATATACCAAGAGCATTTATCCAAGAAGAGCATCTTCCATAACAAAACGAGCACCGATATACAAAAGTGGACGCCTCCATACAACAGTGAGCACATCCATACCAAAACTTACACCTATATACAAAAACACGCACATATATACCAAGAGACCATTTATTGAAGTAGAGCCTATTCCATACCAAAACTCGCACCTATATACAAAAACACGCACATATATACCAAGAGATCATTTATTGAAGTAGAGCCCCTTTCATACCAAAACAAGCATCGATATACAAAAGTGGACACTTGCATACAACAGTGAGCAGATCCATACCAAAACTCGCACCTATATACAAAAACACGCACATATATATACCAAGAGACCATGTATCCAAGAAGAGCCTCTTCCATACCAAAACGAGCACATATATACCAAAGTGGACACTTGCATACAACAGTGAGCATATATATACCAAAACTCGCACATGAATAAAAAAACACGCACATATATACCAACAGACCATTTATCCAAGAAGAGCCGCTTCCATACCAAAACGAGCACCGAAATACAAAAGTGGACACTTGCATACAACAATGAGAAGATCCATACCAAAACTCGCACATATATAAAAAAGCACACATATATATACAAAAATACGCTTCTTCCTATGAAGTGAGTTTACATATATGTTTGAGTTCATGCAGAAGTTCATGTCTGAAGTCCAAAAAATGTGAATTCTCAGGTTCTCATATACCAATCTTTCTTTCCATACAAAAAATTCCTCTCCACGAATCACATAGAGTGCGCAGTTCGAATCTCTCCAATATACAAAAAATGTGAATTCTCAGGTTCTCATATACCAATCTTTCTTTCCATACAAAAAATTCCTCTCCATGAATCACATGGAGTGCGCAGTTCGAATCTCTCCAATATACAAAAGACTATTGCACATGGAGTGCGCGATTCGGGGATGAGAGGCGGCGATGGTCGGGGTGGTCGGCGAGAGAGGGCTTGGCGATGGTCGACAAGATTCTCGGGGCTTCACGGCGAGGTCGTGGGCGGGCGAGAGAGGGTCGGGGAGGCAGCGATGGTAGGCGACGAGAGGGGCGATGGTCGACAAGAGGGCTTGTGAGGTGGCGATGCTCAGGGGCAGGCGAGAGAGGTTCGGGGAGGCGACGATGGTCGGGTACGAGAGGAGAGGGTCGGGGACGAGGGTAGGGATTCAGGGAGAGGAGGGTTGGGGTGGGATCCTTAGCCGTTGGATGGTTCTTTGCCACGTGTCATCCATCCGTGGATTGCAGCAGACTCTGCTGCAATCCACTTACGGCAGAGGATCCACGCCCACCTCACATACCCTCGCACGTGAGGCGAACAAATATCTAGGCAAATTTCATAAAAGTTCCTGGATCTTTGTGCTATTCCTAGTAGGTCCAACCTCTTAAGGTCCTCACGTGCACGACACATGAAGTTCTATATATTTTTGTGCTTTTGCAGGTCACCTCAGGAACTTCGTATAATTGCGCATAGGTGCATGTGCTGAAAACCATGTGCCCAAACATATGCTTATTGGTAACTTTGCGCATAGACCCTTGGTGTTTTCTAAGTTGACGAGCATGTCCCTGTGCAGCGCAGTCACGTGTTAGAGCACGTAGAATCTAGATTTCTAACGCAGACGCCCTCCATAGTTCTGCATATTATCACATATGTGCCCCCAGTATCATAATTAATTACAAACGAACCCTTTACACTGTATATAACTCTATACTAATAAGATACATAATAAATAAAATACATAATAAAAAATACAATAAAAACATATAAAAATACCATATAATATTATATACATTATTAAATTATATTTTGAAAAAATAATAATACTTTTTAGCATTAAATAAATAATTAAATACTAAAAATATAACAAAGTTTAAAATCTCATAAAAAAATAAAAATTCGTATAAAAATCTTATAAAAATTACCTGTAGCATATTTTACTTTGTTTTACATAATAAATAAAAAATAAAACAAAAACAAATATTAAAATCAACAAAAATACAAAATACAGAAAACTTCAAAATTCATAACTAAATAAAGATAAATCACCTAAAAATGCACAATATATCATTGGAAAGGTAATTTCACCTACTTTCTAATAAAAATAAAATAAAAATATTTTGCAATTGTTTACAATATTAAAATACAAAATAAAATTCTATGTTCTATAAAAAGTTGTTTTTTCACCTTGAATAGTAACCGAAATCCATAAAAATCTAAAAAACATTCTAAAAACTCACAGAAGTAGAAATTAAAGTCAAAATAAAACTAACAAAATAAAAATTAAATAAAAAATTTCAAAACATTTCTAAATTAAAAAAATCACAAAATTATTAAAATTCAAAAAATATTATAATTCATTAAAAATCAAATTAAAATCCAGAAAATTCTTTTAAAAATAAAATAAAATTAGAAAACCTTTAACATTAGATTTTCCCGAGGTTAACCCTTTTTCCAACAGTTTGCCACCCTGAGTTGGACACTCTCGTGCGTAGCCGCTATACACTTAAATTTAGGAGTATAAATAAAATAAGAAGATTAAATAAAAATTAATATTTTCGGGTAAAACTCACATGGTTGATACAATGACCACAAAATTGAAATTCTTCTCTATTTCTTTTGTAGGAGTTCAGACAGTGATCAGGTGGCTTTTTCAACCCTCAAGTGGATCCCCACCCGGGTGATCGGTGCAACATGCTCAACACAACCATTTAGTGCAAAGTTCAAATATACAACCACGAGCCCTTAAATGAGGACCATTGTAAATGCAATTATTACACAAATTACAACATATAATTGAACCGGAATGCTAATTAAGTCCCTTGATGATTCGAACGGTGCTTATATGTCCCCTCACAATGGGAGTTCTTGACTCCTTGCCTTTGCATCTCTTGAGCATCCTTGGTCCTCACAGGCCCTGCCACAAAAGCTAAACATTAGATATATAATCAAGAAATATAATTAACATAACCATAAAATAGGATAGTGCAAAGACACCAAAAAACAAACATTGACCTAACTATCAAAATCATATTAAAATATAATAAATAAATAAGATAAACATGTCACTGGCAATGGTGAGATATGATGAATGAAAAATTGGCTAAGTTAATTTGTCAAGTTATAACACGATCGATTTTACATCGCATCAGAAACTGAGATCGAAATATCATCATGAGAGGGGGGATCGACTTTAATTTATATATTTAAACTTGGGAAGTCCATGGTCTAAATTAGGGAAACGAGCCATACCATTGATTAATTATAGATTAACACCAAAATTAAGTGATAATTAATCTACCTAGGTCAACAATGAACATAGAAATATGATGCAAAACATATTATGTAGACCACAAACTGCAATTTTTTAGAGTTTCATGCAAGTTAAATTAAAGAAAACATGCAACATGTTGTGGTAAGGAAATAGAATAATGTTTAATGCAAACCTCTAAATAATAAATAGAATGAGAAATAGAGATAGATCCAATTTCATTAATGAATTAATGCATCAAAATTAATCCAATTTCATTCAATGACATTTAAATGTCAAGTAAATGATGCAATAGATATCCAATTAAATTCCTACTGTTTAAAGTATCAAATCAATGAATAAGTTTTGTCATTAGATAATAATAAAATATGCATCAAAATGAAATTGAAATCATCAAAATTAGAGTTCCTACGCTCAAGTTATGAAGGAAAAAGTCTACGAGCATAACTAAAAGAAAACATGCATAAAATAATTACAAACTATCACAAACTGGCTCCTGAAGGGTATTTTTGCAAATATGTGAAGTCGAAGATGCTTTCCTATAAATTATCATGTATGTGGGGATCATTTTGCAAAAATAAAGAAGGGGCTGGGTCCTACGCAAAATACCCAGGTGCACCATGTGAGGCATGCACGCCCAAGATCTCAATGCGATTTGGTGAACTTGGCAGGGCTTCAGCTGCAAATTGTCCCGCCCACACGCACCTTGCACGCACGAGCAGAACCTTAGCGAGGTGTGGATTGTTTTTTTGGAATTATTTAATGGCACTATTGCAATATTCGCAAAGTTAATTTGAAATTTTTTTTTGTGAATTAATTTACAATAAAAGTTGTTGCAAATAAATGATGGTGTTTGTGAGATATTAAATTCACATTTTTGGAAGAGGAGCCACCTTCCCAAAATAGAGGGTGGACGACCACCATTGACTATACGTCCCCTCCATTTATGGAAGGTGGCTAGCCACTTCATATGATTTAGTCAAATTAAATTATATTGATGATAAATTTATGTATTCATTTCATTTGAATTAGTTATTGTTGCATTTTATGCAACAAAATCATAGCCATTATATAGAAAACAAATCAATCTAAATAATTAATTTTGTGTTACACATGGATTGTAATCCATAGACTTCCAAAATACTATAAAGCAAGAGGTTGTCTTGGATCTTATTTTACACAAGACATTGCAAGTCTCTCTCTCTCTCCTCATTCTCTCTCTCTAATTCACATGCCCCCTTTCTCAAGTGTAGTTGTCTACCCCTTGTAGTAAAGAGAGTCGACATTGTCGCTACGCCATCATGTTGTCGCTTCGATTGCTCATGGATCTCCATCTTCTTCAATGCTCCTTGCATGTGAAGAGGACTTTGGATTTCGTGAGATGAAATCAGGAGATCCATGGCTTGGATCTTCATCTTGGATTGCGAAAAGCTCGCATCTCATCAACACGCTTGCAAGCGTCTCCTCCGTCGGCTCGAACTTGAGATGAGTGACATCTTCCTTTAGAGACTTTAATAGCAACCACACTTCAAGAATATTTCTATATCTCATGATTATGATGATACGATTCAACAAGTGTTATCGAATCATTTTGTTTCATCTCTTTTTTGAAAATCCAGCTGCCCAGATCAACTAGTATGACTATTCGCTCTCGATCGCATTGGATACGATCTTCACACTTCTGTGATGCACTTAAGGCTTTTTTGCATAGCCTTCACACTCCATACAATATTTATGAAGTAGTATATTTCTAACAACGAATACATTATCCTATGATTTTGACAACATACTTTCGATCCGATGTATGTCCCTTTTAGGTGTAATCACTTGTTCACGTCATCGTACTTAAAGCTATATGTCTCTATTCTTGTCCAAGTCTCTCAAGCATGAGAACAATGGAGGATCGAGTAATGCCTTTCATGCAATTTCTCAAATGGCATGACTCTTTCACTGGTATGTTTCTTGAGCAATTAGCAAAAAATATTATCAGGTTTTGCCTTTCATGCAAGGCTTTTGATATTGCTTGTTGGCCATGTCAGATGTAGATGGAACTTTTTTCGTTGTTACAACTAGTTGTTGTACTCATCATTTTTGACATTATTGAACTTCAAATTCTCCTCCATCCCTCCCTCCCTCACCTTATGCTTTCCTCGCCATTCCTTTCCACTGTCATCTTTCAACATGTAGTAAATTGTATCGTTTTTGTTGAAGATGATCCAAACATGCAATCAAATACAAGTCAATCAACCACAGAGAGTATGCACGATTCACGTGAAAAACCCCATCAATGTAGCAGAGAAAAAACCATGGGCAAAAAGATGTTCCACTGTGAATAAAATATCAGTCTATAAGAATCTGAGGGGACGACGATTCTCCCAAAATGAGACTCTCTAATTATCCACGCCTTAACCTTACAATACAAATATATAGGGGTAATTGGTAAATTGATCCTAACAAGATCCAAAATTCCGTACAGTATGTACTCGGATCGCAATTCGGGTCGATGCTTCAAGGCGTATTTCAATAGTTTTTCATCCATGATTTTTTGTATTATTTTTGTACTCAATGGCCATGTATGGTTTTGGCGACAAGATGACCTTCATTTCAGCCCACAATATTCATGATAATTTATTGGCTTAATTCTAAAAAAAATTAATAATGTGGATGCTTAATAACAAGGCTCTAGACTTTTGACAAACAAAGATAAGTATTTATAGCATAGCTCGTACTTTAAATGTTTTAATATCACATAATGGACTAAGGGTACGGTAATTTGAAATGCATTTGTGAATTGTTTTGCAAAAAGTTTTGAAAATATTCATATCTATGTGGCATGTTTGTAAAAATATTTTACAAAAGAGTTTGTAAAAAGGATGCAATAGGTTTTGACTAAATTTCTTATAAATATTTTTTGATATACTTAAAGTAATTTTATGATAATGTTTGAAAAATATTTAAAAAAAGTCTAAATAATAAGTGGTGTTATTCCTAATACCTTCATGTCACATAAGACTTGCACAAATTCAGGACACTTGGTTTAGAGTAATACTTGACTTAGTTTAATCATTCTTGTTCATTAGGTTATTAGGATATAATAACTTAAACTCCCTATTTTGAAAGATATATATGCTATATTACATGTATAATCTTTATTTATAAAAAGGAATATGACCAGCACTACACCAATAGGGGTTTCTCAGTGCACATCAGCGATGCACGTTTGCGTAATCATTGTAAAGAGTTGATGTTTCACCTGAGGAATTAGGATGATAGGTTTGAATTTGGACCTGATTGTATGATGCTTGAGGATGGGATACGATTGGGGATTACTTATTGAAAGTGTCAACACTTTAGCCAATGTGGTAACAAGGTTCATATACTATCTTGATGAAAGCTTAGGTGTCAGTGTGTGTAAAATCATGTAAATTATTGATCAATATGCGGCTAGCTGGGTAAAAGCAATGGAGCTAGCCAAAAGTGTGTGTATATATAAATATATATAAGGGAAAGAAATATCAAAAGAGAAAATCAAGAACATTTTAAAAAATTACAATAGATCTTATTTTACCGTCAAAAACTCTTCACCTTTTCAAAGTGTTCACTCGGAGAAAAGCTACTAGGCCATATGAATCATGCAAGCATGATAAAAGTGCTCTACATCGTATGTAATCTGTGTGTATAAGGTATATTAGATACTTTAATAGAGACATACCATGGTGTACCCTAGAAAAAACTAGTGCATACGGCTTAGAATTTCTTGACGGACAGACTGATTAACACCAAAAAAACATTTGTGTTTGATAAGACACTTGACTGATCCTTGTTCCAATGAGAGATGAAAAGAAG
The DNA here is from genome assembly GCA_037367405.1 of Ottelia alismoides. NCBI lineage: Eukaryota > Viridiplantae > Streptophyta > Magnoliopsida > Alismatales > Hydrocharitaceae > Ottelia > Ottelia alismoides. The sequence continues at coordinate 130,730 of JAZKJV010003888.1, forward strand.
CGACACAATCCTACAATCATCTGTACTTGGTCATTCCATCTTACATTTTTAAGATTGACAACTAACGAGATGATGTAATGAAGTGAAACTTTAATTGTTTCCTAGAGTTGAGGGTTGGGTTCTGAGGATAACTTTATAGATTAAGACCTCAAGCAAAGCTCAAACTCTACACTTATATATGTAATTAGCACTAAATGTCATACTTTTATATAACTATGTGTACATATAGTTTTATAGATAAAGAAGTTTAGTTCATTTTGAGTGAGACTTGGTTGAATTTTAAGTAAAAGAGTCACATGAAACATGTAATCTGAATTTCAAGTCATGTATCTCACATGCACAATCAATGATTTAACTTACTTATTCTTTCTTTACTTGCTCGAGGATGAGCAATGGTTAAGTATAGGGGGTGATGAATCTCATATTCATCAATATATTATTAATTATTTAACCATCTATCTTAGCCTATTCAATTAAGTTAACCCTTAATTAAATATAATTAATATTATACACTTTGTAAGTAATTAAGTCTAATTTTATAAATAAATGAAGCCTTTGGTTATTATATATATGTGTTTATTGTTCTCTTTATTTTATGTACTTTCTTATATAGTTAAAACACCATAAAATAGTATAATATTGTAAATAACATATTACATATTAATTCCTCTTCAAAATAAAAACAATAACAAGAAAACTAAAATAAGTATTTTTCTATTCCTCAAAATATTTACAAAAAATAATATTATATATATGATGTAATTGATTTTGTATTCTACATGAAAGTTGCAGATCTTAAAATATACACAACTTTCATGTAGATCATCTTTTGATTTGACTTCATTTACCATTTTATTTCTATTTTATCATATTTTTCACATTTTTTAATTTTCTGATTGGGTCATGTTGCCTCTTCCTATTTATCCACGTATCTGGCCCTTTAAATTAGCCAACCTCCTCTTTCGAGCGTCTGATATCATGATCAAACAATCCACAACACATCAGACCCGCTCCTCATTGGAGCGTTTGATCGTTTGAGCACATGCTTCATATCCATCCAATCCTGCCTCCATCTTAACCATTTGATCACAAGATCAAGCGGTCAAGTGTAATTGTCAACCTTATGCAGTTGAAGCCCCAAACATTGCACCTTTCACTGGAGCATCTTCTCTCTATTACTCTCGCTCCTCCATGTGGCTTTACTGTCTGATCCTGGGATCATCTTGGAGCTCATTCATCATTCTCCTTTGCAACCACTGAGTTCTAGCCATCCACCATTGCTCTGCCAACTACTAGCGATTGAAACCACTGCTTTCAACACCCTAGCCCCTTCACAAAACCACCAAGGAGGACCGCATTTTCCCCCATCGACCTTTTATGTGAATGTCCCTTTGGGCCTCTTCCTCCTTTCTATGGTAGAGAGAGTGAGAGAAATAGAATAAAGACAAAGGTCAGACCTCCGACAAGATCCATAGACATTGGTCGTGCCGTAGCCCTCCTACAGTGATGTTCGATCTTCGCATCCTTGTTGCTTGTGTCAAGCAAAGAACATGAAGCTCCAAGCTTTAAGTCTTGGCAACCTGACCAACCTCCAACCTTTCATATTTTCCAAGTGAACTCCCCTATTTCTCCCTTTGTGTTTTCAACGATTTTATTGTGTGTATTAACATACCCTCACTTCAAATTGAATATCTCTACATCTTCATTGATCATCCATAATCTTCGCCAACACTCTCTTTCACTCCTTCTCCTTCTCCATAACGCTTCCCAATCCGATATTTTCTTCACTTTTCTCAAGTGAACGACCAGTTTAGGGCTACCATTCATTTCCGACAGCCCCCCATTCCACCTCATTCCACACAAAATGACTCCCTAGTGCTTAACATCTACATGTGCTTAAAGACCTCAATGGTTAGAACTCATGAAGTCGCTGCAATATGAAGTTCTTTCTCTGACAAGGTGGATTCGTTCAACCAAACCAGCCAATGCAGCTACTTCGCACCACCACCGCCACCTTACCAGACCTTCATGAAGGTTTCCGACATTCATCGATCCTTGAAGAGCACTTAGGAGGAGTAGCAACATCACCAGAGCCAACCTACCTGAAGAGCATGGAGTAGGAGTATCAGCTGTTACTGTTAGATCAAATCATCTTGATTTGACCCTACGACCCATATCCTCCCTAAGATGAGAAATCCCATGTGTCTTGAGCATGACAAACCCATCTAGTCTTGTGTCGAAGCTGGCCATCAACATCGCAAGTGCACGTATGGAGAATTGACAAATCATCCCTATAGGTTCTCTATTATTGTACATCTATCCCCTATTCCTAGAGATTTGCAGATAAGCCCCTACGGCTCTTTGTTGACATATTTGTGATGGTTGATATATTTATAATTAAGTTTTTTAATGGGAAAAAGCAGCAGATTGATTAGTGAATAACTTGAGCTTCTTAAATTCCATTTAAGTGATTTTAGTCTTGTTTGAATTCTCAGTTAATTATCTTTAATATGGAATGATCAATTCCCTGATATGATCTATCTATTTTAATTTAACAATTAGAGAAGTTAGTTGATTAATACATCTTGATTTAATTGTCTGAAATTCATTTTAGCTCCAAATTTAGAAATTAGTTAGACCTTGAATCCTTATTGCACTTAGATTGTAACTAGGTAACTTTCCATTGACTCTAAATCATTTTATCTCATGATTACTTGCTAGTTAATCATTAAGTGAAATAGGCACCTTATTAGTTAAGAATGAAGCAACATATTTGGAGTGCTTTAATGGAGTAGTAATTTTGGACCAGGTTAAGCTCAATTAGATTTTATAATTAAGACTTTAATTCAGGAGCTATTTCATGTGATATTGTTCTCCTATGTATTACATTACAGTTCATTCTATAGCATCATATTAACTTGCATAAAAACGACCAAAAAATAAATGTATCCATTTAGGTAGAACTAGATATTTTCTCATTAACGTAGATATCATTTAATCACTTAACCAAGATATTTTACCCTAGTTTTAATAGCCAAATGACTCGTGTCCTTAGTTCGATCCTGCATTTATATAATTTACACATAGCTCTCTTTACGAAGATACTTTTAGCAGTCTTCTTTTTATCCATTTCGTACAATAACACGACCAAATCAGAGTAGTGATTTAGTGATTCACCACCCCCTCCACGCAACACACTAAGTGTGCACTCGATGCGCACACACAACACGTGCATACGCATACACATACAAACATACATAAATCCATCATGGATTCATGCATGCAAACAAACATATAGACAAACATACAAATAAACAAACAAATATAAAAACATACAAACAAACAAAAAGACGAACATGAAAACAAACAAACAAACATAGATTCATACGTGTATGCATACATACAAACATGCATACATACATGCGTAAAAACATGCGTACATACATTCATACATATATGCATACATGCATGCACGCATACATACATCCATACTTGCATGCCTGCATGCATACGTACATACTTACATGCACATCCATGCATGCGTGCATGCTACAAACATATAAACATACAAAAAATTGGCGTACATACATACTTACCTATGTACATACATATGTACAGACATATGCACATATGTATATACCTATATACGTACATACATACATACATACATACATACATACATACACACATACACACATAAACAAACAAGTAAATAAACATACAGATGACCATACAACCAAACAAACATACACACATACTTACTTACTGATAAACCGCAAAATCGGCCCTTAAGAGTGCGAAATTAGCACTTGGAATCATCATCGTAGTCGGGCCGATTCGGTTCATCAAAAAGACCATCTTATTGATATATTTCAAATAAGAATGAATGGTCGTAATATATTTATTTTACTTGGCAAGAAACAAAGGTCGAACTCTGGGACACGAGCCTTTCTCAAATTATTTAGACTTTTATCTATCTAATTAAGTGTGAAGTTAAAGTATATAGGTCAAATTATGCGGAAGATACAACAATGCATTAAAAATAAACATGCATTTTTTATCAATTTTTATCATTCAAATACATGCAATGAAATGGAACTATGCCCGAAATGATAATTACTTGAGCCATAAAAAATGAGTCAAACAGAATCAACTAATGAAGCACTTTTCATTTATATAGCAATTAGGCATGAGCTACATGGGAAGCCAGGCATCTAGACAATAAAATAATGCATTAAAGCTCCTAGTGTCTAATCTCAAATTTAAGCATGCCATTAGAAAGACAACGAGAAGAGCTTCGAAATGAAACTGAAATCACCTCAATTGGACATATGAGGCTCAAGATATACAATAAAGAAGACAGGGCATAACTGAAAGAAAACATGAAATAAAATTGCAAACTGGTCCCTGGTAGGGACTAAAATGTAATAAAAATAAGAAGAGGGGCCTTCCCTGTAAATTACCCTCACGTACCGGGGTATTTTTGCAAATACTAAAACTCGCGAGGGTCAAAGTGCAAAATTCCCACTGGGCGCCTGGGTTGCTGTGATCTGGACCCGTTTGCTATTTGGAGAAGTCGGCGGGGCTTCTGCGTAAATTACCCCAGATGGCACGTGCTATGCACGCGCCATCCAGGCTCGGAGGGTGGGTCGGGTTCGGTAGAGGCTCGTTGCTGCTTCGGGCTGGCTCGGCGTACACGAGCCTCCAGGCTCGGTGGCAATGAGGTTCGGAGTGGTCTCAGGGACTGCCACGTGGTATCAGGACCTGGATGTAATATGTGGAAGGTACGAGGGCGCCGATGCAAAAATCCCACACCCACGTGCATGAAGCACGTGAGCGCAGGCTCGGATGGGGGCGAGGTTCGGCGCTGCTTCGGCTGGCCGTAGCAGGTGGCTCGGGCCACGTGGTGGCTCGAGGTTGACTCGGGCGAGGCTCGGTCCCACCGAACCTCCGCGCTCCGGGACGGCGACGTGGCTCCTCCAGGGCTGTTGGATCTCCGCCGTGGGGTGAGATCCAATGGTAGCTGCTTCTCCTTCCTCCTCGATGGCTGGCGGCGCGATTGGAGCTCTGTCGTGCCTCTCTGTGCTCGGTGCAGCTCGGGGAAGGGAACTGAAGGTCTGGCGATGAAGATCAGAGCTTGAAGAAGACGAGAGGGTGCGTGAAGTCCGCTGTCGATGCCTGCTTGCCGGAGGCAGAGCTCTAGAACCAAGCTCCGTCCGAGGTCGGGCCAATGGGGATTTTAGACCTGCAGGAGGGGTTAAATGGAAATCGGGGTGTGGTGCGTGATGAGATGAGCGGGAGGGCTTAGGGGCGGAGAAGCGAAGCCCGTAGTGTGTCCTCCTCCGCCTCCGGAGGAGGAGGATGCCTGGGATGAAGGGGGTTGTGACAGAGGAATGGGGTGATCGGAGTGGCTGGCGAAGGTGAAGGATGCACGGTGGATCTAAAGAGGTGATAGGTGGAGGGCGAGGAAGAGCGACGAGGCTTAATGAATTAAGGAAAAATTAAGACGAAATGCAGAGGAAGAGGAAGAAGGCTTACCGGAGGTTGGGCGGAGCGGGAGCCTGGGCTGGGCATCGGAGAAGATGCCCTGGTCGTCGCACGTCGAGGCCGGCAAGGTCCTCGGAGCTCGAGCAGAGCTTTGAGCCACCGCAACATCGCCATGGAGGCGCGGTCTCACCAGAAGCACTGGTCATCGTCGCTCGATCCAGCCACCTCCCCCTGTCACGGGGAGGTGGCGGAGGGCTGGGCCAAGCCCCATGGAAAAGTGGACAAAGGTGAAGTGGGGCGGAGGCGCGGTATTTAAAGGTGGTGATGGCGGAGCTGGAGAATGGAGGTCATGGGTTTCGAGGGAAGTGTGGAGCAACTGGAGGAGGGTTGTGGATGGAGGACGTGCATGCGAGGATCGTGGGATGATGGCTCGGCCGTGGGGTGGTTAGAGTATGGCGAGGATAACCAGGGCTATGGCTAAAATTTAGAGGGGTGGAGGAGGTCTGCGAGGCGCGGAGCTCGGGCGAAGGATGCGGGAGGAGGAAGACTAAGCCTCGGCCGTTGGATTCTTGCGATCCAACGGCTGAGAGAAGGGCGCTAAGATGCGGTGTGGATTTAGTCTGAGGCGCAGTGATCGAAGGGCTAAGGCGCTGCCACGTGTCGTGGTCTGGCTGCGGCGCGGCGGATGGTAGTGATGTGAAGACGGTGCTGATCGGACGGCAGGGAAAAGAAGTAGGTCGTGGAGAGCGTTTGGCCGTTGGATTAAGAAGGTGATCTGACGGCTGGGAGGAGGAGGCGGAAGCGACAAGAGAGGCGGGCCACGTGGCTCACCCAGGTTGGGCAACGTGGCCCAATCAGATTATTTAGAGGGTAAAATTGAAATATGAAGGTCAAGATGGCCGAATTTGAGAAACTCAAAACATGAAAGTTGTAGAATCTCGATGAGATCTACAAGTTTCAGTTGACCAAAACTGGAGATGAGATCAAATAAAGGCTTGAAATATTTTAAGGTATTTTTAAGGCTAAAAATACCACGGATTTTAGTTTTGCCATTTTTTGTGGTTTTATAATTTATCTGAGACTCTGTTAATTACGGGACATTATCTGGGGTTTATTGACAAAACTTTAAGCAAGGGGTTAATTATGGAAAATAAAGATGATGAAACTGAGTTTCATCCACCCCCATACTTAAACTATGCTCGTCCTCGAGCATCAAAAAGAATGACTAAGTTGGATTAACCCCCTTGTGCATGTGAATATAGGATCCAATCTGCTCAAGTCGACTCAATTTTAGAGATCCAAAATTCTTGAATTCAACCCAGTCTTAATCAAGAGGTACCCAATTCCTCTAATTCTCTAGACTCTCTCTGATATACATATAATCTAAGGATATGACATTTAGTTGTTGACCGCAATTCTGAGAGTAGAGTCTAATCCCTCACCCAAAGTCTGGTCCGAGAAATTCTCCTAAGGACCCAATCCTCAACACTAGGAATAATATCAAATCTTGCATTCAGTCTACCGTCTCTTTAGTTGTCAGACTTAAAAAAATGTAGATGGCAGGCCAGTCATGGAGGGCATGGGATTGTGCCATTTCTTCTCTCCCTCTCATTGGAACAAGGATTCTCTCTAGTGCCTTTTTAGCAACACATTTTTTGGTGTTGATCAGTGTGTCTGTCAAGAGAAGTTGGAGTCGTCTGCACTTGTTTTCGTGGGAGTACACCGGGTGTGTCTTTTTTTGAGTACCTATCGTACCTTCGACACCCAAACTTGTAGCATTTACGCTGCAGAGCCTTTTTTCGTGCAAGCCCGACTCCTGGTCCTAATAGCGGTGGTCCAAGTGGACACTTTGAAAAGTTTGTGGAGTACTCGCCTTTGGTGGAAGCTCTTTGATATTTGACTTTGTGGAATGAGAGCTTTTCTTTGAAATTCCAATTGACTTGTATAATTTTATGCTAGCTCCACTGCTTTTACCAAGAGTTGGCGCAACACTGATCAACAATTTTTTATTTATATTTCACACCCAGGGCACTTAGGTCAATATCAAGAGGATTAGTATAAGAACCAAGTTCTCATACTGGCTAAATTGCTGACACTCAGGTTTCATGAAGCCTTTAAAGATTTTATCCCATCCTCGAGCATCATTAGATCAAATCCAGACTCGAATCTCTCATCCCAATTCCTCAGGTGAAAGTTTAACTCATCTCAATCAAAACCGCAGTGTGCATGTGAATGTGATGAAGCTGATTCTTTTTTCTGAGACGAATAAGCATGGCAAATCTAGAGACCAAGTGGAATGTGGATGATTAAGTCTAAGACCCTGTGGCTAAAGGCTGGTTAAACGCAAATCTCAAAGACCTCATAAATCAAGCTTTCTTGAACATTTCAGATCCTTGGTGAAAGTGTAAGTGTAGAGGTTTAGTCCAACTCCTTCATTCAAAACATTTTTTTGAATTTTTCTCATTTTATGGGTTTTAATTTAGAGTTAAAACACATTGTTAGAGTCAACTTTTCCTTGATAAAAGGCTTTCAAAACCATGTCACACAAATAAAAGATTTTCAAAACATTTTCAAAAAGATTTTTTCAAAACAAGAAAAACTCATTTTTTAAATCATTTTCGAAAATATTTTTATCAAACTAGTGTAACATAGTATAGAAAAGCCGTGAAATAATTTGAGTTCTCTTAGTCCAAAGAATTTTACTTTAGCCAAAAGTTTTAAAATTTTTCAAATTTTGCAGATATTAGCTAAAGTAAGTAAATTGTATATACGGTATACCCCCTATCCTTAAACTTTGCTATGTCCTCATAGCACTAGATGATACGAGTCCATAGGTCCACTTAAGTGTAGGGAAATATACGGGAACTAAGAGGGGCTCCCCCTATACTTAGGTTAGAAATAACCTAAGTATAAAGGCCAGGAAAGATGAGTGGAGAAATCACAGAGACTTGGGTCCCCCCTATACTTAGTCTGAGATTAGCCTAAGTATGAAGATGGAAATTGATGTTGGGAGGGTCCCAAGGGGAACGAAGAAGAAGGATGGATTTACAAATGAGCGGATGAATCTTCGGAGATGAAATGGAGGGACTAAGGTTTTGGTGTGTGTGCCGCAACAAGCATGGCTCAATCAAGCAAGCAAACCCTTAGTTTCACCAACTCGCACATGAAACCAACCAAGGTTGGTTTATTATCTTGTCGGTTTTATTGGTGATAAAACATTAGATTTTTACGCAAAGAAATAGATTTGAAGTGAAAATCATTATGTAAGCGAGGGTATTGCTCTCCCAAAATCGAATTTTACTCCATTTTTAGTTGACTTGCAATTAACAGTCCCAATTTTATTTTAAGTTATCATAGAATTATGGTTAGCACGTAAATCAAGAATCATCGTCTACCGTTCATTCCCTTTTTCCATTAACCTAGGTGATCAAGCTAAGGAGAAAGAAAGTCGAGAAAAGATGTATTCGATAAAAACCGTGATCTAAGCTAAGCGAGAAATCATGCAGTGATTTGACGATAAATCCGTGAAAAACTGGGGCCGTTTTGAAAACCAATTCAACATGTATGCAAGTCGAAAAAGCCGCACCTGATCATGCATCTATTAGCGTGATTGATTTTCATTAATTGTAGCTAAGTGATGCGAGACTATGTGCGTCTAAACTTAAGTGTGTCCTAACCTACGAGCAAGCACGTAAAAGAAGAAAAGTGAAAACCGCTCAAAGAGCCGCATGCTTGGTCCTAAGTCGACACTCAAGTGGGGACGATCCCCACACAACCACGATCGTTCGATTACAACCGCGAGTCTTCGATCGAAGACCGTTGTAAATGATGAATTATTACATGGAAATAAAAATGCTAGACACATTTTTTTCTTTCTTCTCGACGTACTTCAAGTATGTCTTGCGGCTCCTCACAGCGGGAAGCATCCTGCTCCTCGCCTCCTTGATCCATCAAGGGCCCTGTCACAAAAACAATGGTCAGAGATCGATAGAGAAGAAAATTTTTACAATGCAAAATGAATTGACAAATTGACCTATAAAAAAGATACACTTAATTAAATAAACAAAATTCCAAAAAAATATGAGAAATGAGCCGTATCCCCGGCAACGGCGCCATTTGATAAACCGCAAAATCGGCCCTTTAAGAGTGTGAAATTAGCACTTGGAATCATCATCGTAGTCGGGCCGATTCGGTTCATCAAAAAGACCATCTTATTGATATATTTCAAATAAGAATGAGATGGTCGTAATATATTTATTTTACTTGGCAAGAAACCAAGGTCGAACTCAGGGACACGAGCCTTTCTCAAATTATTCAGACTTTTATCTATCTAGTTAAGTGTGAAGTTAAAGTATATAGGTCAAATTATGCGAGAAGATACAACAATGCATTAAAAATAAACATGCATTTTTTTATCAATTTTTATCATGCAACCACATGCAATGAAATGGAACTATGCCTGAAATGATAATTACTTGAGCCATAAAAAAATGAGTCAAACAGAATCAACTAATGAAGCACTTTTCGTTTATATAGCAATTAGACATGAGCTACATGGGAAGCCAGGCATCTAGACAATAAAATAATGCATTTAAAGCTCCTAGTGTCTAATCTCAAATTTAAGCATGCCATTAGAAAGACAACGAGAAGAGCTTCGAAATGAAAACTGAAATCACCTCAATCGGACATATGAGGCTCAAGATATACAATAAAGAAGACAGGGGCATAACTGAAAGAAAAACATGAAATAAAATTGCAAACTGGTCCCTGGGAGGGACTAAAATGTAATAAAAATAAGAAGAGGGGCCTTCCCTATAAATTACCCTCACGCACCGGGGTATTTTTTGCAAATACTAAATCCCGCGAGGGTCAAAGTGCAAAATTCCCACTAGGCGCCTGGGCTGCACGTGATCTGGACCCGTTTGCTATTTGGAGAAGTCGGTGGGGCTTCTGCGTAAATTACCCAGATGGCACGTGCTATGCACGCGCCATCCAGGCTCGGAGGTGGGTCGGGTTCGGCAGAGGCTCATTGCTGCTTCGGGCTGGCTCGGCGTACACGAGCCTCCCAGGCTTGGTGGCAATGAGGTTCGGAGTGGTCTCGGGGGACTGCCACGTGGTATCAGGACCTGGATGTAATATGCTGAAGGTGCAAGGGCGCCGATGCAAAAAGCCCACACCCGCGTGAGTGAAGCACGTGAGCTCAGGCTCGGATGGGGGCGAGGTTCGGCGCTGCTTCGGGTGGCCGTAGCAGGTGGCTCTGGCCACGTGGGGCTCGGGCCACGTGGTGGCTCGAGGTTGACTCGGGCGAGGCTCGGTCCCACGGAGCCTCCGCGCTCCGGGACGGCGACGTGGCTCCTCCAGGGCCGTTGGATCTCCGCGTGGGGCGAATCCAATGGTAGCTGCTTCTCCTTCCTCCTCGATGGCTGGCGGCGCGATTGGAGCTCTGGCGAAGTCCTGGAGCTCCCACCGCACCTCTCTGTGCTCGGTGCAGCTCGGGAAGGAACTGAAAGTCTGGCGAGAAGATCAGAGCTTAAAGAAGACGAGAGGGTGCGTGAAGTCCGGTGTCGACCTGCTTGCCGGAGCAGAGCTCTAGAACCAAGCTCCGTCCGAGGTCGGGCCAATGGGGATTTAGACCTGCAGGAGGGGTTAAATGGAAATCGGGTGTTGCGTGGCATGATGAGGGCTGAGCGGAGGGCTTAGGGGTGGAGGAAGCGGGAGCCCGTAGTGTGTCCTCCTCCGCCTCCGGTGGAGGAGGATGCCTGGGATGAAGGGGGTTGTGACAGAGGAAAGGGGTGATCGGAGTGGCTGGCGAAGGTGAAGGATGCACGGTGGATCTAAAGAGGTGATAGGTTGAGGGACAGGAAGAGCAGCGAGGCTTAATGAATTAAGGAAAATTAAGACGAAATGCAGAGGAAGAGGAAGAAGGCTTACCGGAGGTTCGGCGGAGCGGGAGCTTGGGCTGGGCATCGGAGAAGATGCCCTGGTGTCGAGGCTGGCAAGTCCTCGGAGCTCGAGCGGGGCTTTGAGCCACAGCAACGCCGCCATGGAGGTCGGCGGGTCTCACCAGAAGCGTTGGTCATCGTCGCTCGATCCAGCCACCTCCCCCTGTCACCGGGAGGTAGCGGAGGGCTGGGCCAAGCCCCATGGAAAAGTGGACAAAGGTGAAGTGGGGTGGAGGCGCGGTATTTAAAGGTGGTGATAGCGGAGCTGGAGAATGGAGGTCATGGGTTTCGAGGGAAGTGTGGAGCGACTGGAGGAGGGTTGTGGATGGAGGACGTGCACGCGAGGATCGTGGGATGATGGGCTCGGTCGTGGGGTGGTTAGAGCATGGCGAGGATAACCAGGGCTATGGCTAAAATTAGAGGGGTGGAGGAGGTCTGCGAGGCGCAGAGCTGGGGCGAAGGATGCGGGAGGAGGAAGACTAAGACTCAGCCGTTGGATCTTGCGATCCAACGGCTGAGAGAAGGGTGCTAAGATGTGGTGTGGATTTAGTCTGAGGCGCAGTGATCGAAGGGCTAAGGCGCTGCCACGTGTCGTGGGCTGGCTGCGGCGCTGGCGGACGGTAGTGATGTGAAGACGGTGCTGATCGGATGGCAGGGAAAAGAAGCGGGTCGTGGAGAGCGTTTGGCCGTTGGATTAAGAAGGTGATCCGACGGCTGGGAGAGGAGGCGGAAGCGACAAGAGAGGCGGGCCACGTGGCTCACCCAGATTGGGCCACGTGGCCCAATCAGATTATTCAGAGGGTTAAATTGAAATATGAAGGTCAAGATGGCCGAATTTGAGAAAACGCAAAACATGAAAGTTGTAGATCTCGATGAGATATACAAGTTTCATGTTGACTAAAACTGGAGATGAGATCAAATAAAGGCTCGAAATATTTTTAAGGGTATTTTTAAGGCTAAAAATACCACGGATTTTAGTTTTGCCATTTTTTTGTGGTTTTTGATTTATCTGAGACTCTGTTAATTACGGGACATTATCTGGGGTTTATTGACAAAACTTTAAGCAAGGGAGTTAATTATGGAAAATAAAGATGATGAAACTGAGTTTCATCACCTACGTATGTACATATCTACATACATATATATGTACGTACGTACATAACTGCATACCTACATACGTACATATGTTCATATATGCGTTCAAACATACATACAACCAAATATACTTACTTACACAAACATACACATGTACATACATGCACACACACATATCATTGTTCAGAAATATAAGGGGGTTTATTGAGAATATGAGTTGTGCAAGGTTCATTTATACATCGTACATTGTAGTTGGTGTCCATAAAATAATAGCTTAAGCTTACCTAAATGAGAGTTTTTACTGTTAAGAACTCTTATACAACTATATCCAGAAGAGTGATAAGTTAAAACATGATAAGAGGTATATATCTTATTTTTAGTCAATTTGAATCAATGACATGTAAGACACTTGATTTATACATTTTGAATAGTGATTCTTGATGATAAGATGAATCTGAAAGGAAAGAAAGTGGACAGTGGAAGAGTTATGTATCTTCATATGGAATTTTGTGAGAAGTGTCAGATTGAAGAGGAATGGATAAAGGATATCCCAACATCTATTAGAAAGGTTATTTTTTTCACAACTTTGTGTCTTCATGTATTTACACTTCTTGTTAATGATTTTCTTCTTCTTCTTTTCTATTCTAGTTGGTTCTTCTTCAAGAATTTGTTAAATATGGTATAATGTAGTTTTGGATATGTTTTGTAGTGGGTGTTTAAGATAATAAGCATATTTTTGTATTTCGTAAATTATTAGAAATATTTAAATAAAAATTTACAAAATTCTATCAAAAAATATTAAACTTAATGTATTGGTTGGTAGCATATATGTACTTCAAGAAATCCTGATAGTAAATTTATTAATTTATCATTTTTTCTATCTTTTAATCTTCAAGTTATTCAATAAACGTAAGAAATTTCTAGATATTCTTACAATAGATTTACTAATCTTCAAGAAATTTAAAAGTATCTAAAGCAATTCTAGGTTATCTATACTAGCTAGGTATGTTGTGCAACCTTTACTTAGCGGTCTGCTTGCTTACAAAGATAAGATAATCAGATAATCATCTGCCCTTATATGCATTTTCCTCAAATCAACATCTCATTATAATTTGGCATGCAATGGATCATAATCTTCTTTTTGTAATAAACTACTACTCTAACCAATCCATGACCAATATTACATCATATGTAAATAATGATGGTAAGATCAAATGGGTGATGAGGGAATCTTATTCAATCAGAATGGACATATATTTAAGTACATACTAGTGATAACAATATCATCGATTAGTGAAGAAACTATAATGTGTATGGGGAAACTCAATATCTTCCACGATTATCTTACTTGCATATGTATTTAAGACGAAAGAATGTGTGGTGTCTAAAATAGAATGATCATGGCATAAATGGTTTGTGATTAAAAGAGCACATCCCACTATCATGTTGGCATTCTTAGCACCTTCTTCTTCTTTTGCTCAAGAGGTTTTGTTAATCCCTTTACATCATTATTATTGTCTCTCGTAAAATGAACTGTTTACATGCCTTAAGCATGCCATGATAAAATTGTAGCATTCTCTAAGATGGCATCTATCATAATGACGGAAGACATTGAACACATGCTTGTTGTTTGCTAGCATCCATCGTTCTTGGTTTCTTGTCATTTCCTACCCTGTGACATATCATTTCGTTGTTGATCGACTTCTGCACAAATCATCGAGGATTGTTTTGCTGCAGCCATTTAAATGCAGCTTCAAGTTCCATGGCTATTGACACTATCTTATATAGGGTTGTAGCACCCCTAACGAGAACTTTGATTCACAACATGGCTTTTAGTCATTCCAAAAACATCTGAGTTCATTTCTTCTCACTTATAGTAATTCCTTTTGCATATTCTCTAATTATTAAAATTCTACGACAGAAATCTTCAATCGTTAAGTACCCCGGTAAAGATATAAAAACTCATGTCACTTAGAATAAAAAATAATTCATTTTTTGCATTATATCATTTATTTAACATGCAAGAAATCAAAATTAAATTACATTGTATTCATATGTTCTTGTATTGCATCGTATTGTCTTGTTTTGACCTACATAATGTACTCATTAACTTAACTTAGGTATTAATAATCTGAATAACCACATTGAGAGCTTGTGCCCCTAAGTTTGACCCTATAATTATCTAGGTTAAAATATTTAGCCGAGCCACTCCTCACAAAGATACATGCTTAGTTCCGATTGACTCGTAATCAACTATGTTACAACGATCCAAAATTAAGTTAGCTGGTTACACTTTCATCATATGGCATCGTTGTTAAGGACATTGCTTCATCTTCGTGATTAATTTGGCTTTGATGTTTAATTAGGTTAATTGTTATGATATTCATGTCAACTTTTGTGTTTGGTGACTAACTTGCATTGTTTTTAATATTGCAATGCTTTTTATTTTTTTGATGTCATATCTAATCCTTAGCATTTGTGGTTAGGCCCACATCAACCAAGAACGCTTGGGAGACACATATGCAAGGAGTCGGGATCTCACAATACGAGGAGTCGCAGAAGCACTTCTAAAGATTCAAAAGAATTAATTATCATCATCATTGTATTCTATATTTATGTTTAATAGTTTTCTTTGCAATGATTCTCTTTTGGGGACTCACATATGTAATTATGGACTTGGACATTTTTAACCATGGTGTGTTCAACATGTTTCACCCCTAACTTGGGTGGGAATCAACTTGAGTGCTTGATCGTAGTTAGGAAACATTAACACTTCATCTATGAGATTCACTCTATCTTATAAGATTCATTTAGAAACATGTAAACATCGTTTCACTTAGCCAATTTAAATGCATTCTTTCTTGCTAATAGGAGCATGTTTAGAATGCATCTTTTCAACTTGCATGTATATAATGTAGATCTAATTATTCACTCTTGCACTTGCATAAAAAGAGCTGGAGGTACTACGAGTATTTCTCTCTCAAGCATGTATCACATTGTGTATTTTGGCTTACTTACATTAAATCTCAACAATAACATAAAGAGCTTAAAATCAAGACCAATAAATGCAAGTTGATCTTAATTAAATGGAGTAAAAATCACATTGTTCTATGGGATAGCAAACTCCACATTGTTCACTAGTATTATTATGCATATTGAGAGGTGAGGACGTATCCCAAGGATAGTGTCCAAAATCCAATTTATGTGTGCATAGTGGATATTATGGATGATCACCAATAAATTCGACAAGATAAAATGGCCAATATTTATTGGTCTCCATGTATGAGTTGGTGAAATCAAGGGTCTTTGCTTGTTTGGTTAGATCCTTGATTGTGATTCAAAACCACTCCCATAATCTTTAGGCTTCATTTCCAACTAATAGATTCAATACATCTAAATAGATTCATCTAACCCTAACGCTTTGTATCGTGGTATCCCCCATCCTTAGCTTCAAACTTTGATATTTACGATATCCTTCAACCTAAGTATTGGGGAAACCAAGTCCCTCTCTAATTGATCACCTTGGGAACTGATGAATCTCCATTTCATCACCTTTATTCTATCATTTTGTCCTTAAAACCCCTAGCTAATGCATATAAATAGCATCAATTTGTACAAAATAGCATTCACATTTATTGCATTTATTGTGCAAATAATGTGGTTTCTAATGCCAAAATTATAGAATAAAGAGAAAAAAGAACGAAATAAAATATCAAGGATATTTTATGACACCAAACCCCAATACCCAGTCAAGAATTGTATTGGTCGACAAGGAATAAAGTAGAGAGAGATAAGGGCCCAAAATACAATAAAACCTAGTTCTTTTATTCATTAAATAAAGCAATTTTGAAACCTATTTTATTCTTTATTATTTATTCATCAAATAAAGAAACTTTGTACATGAAAGTTGTAGATAATAATGTAAATAAATTTAGTTTGTACAAATATAATATCTAATGTTTATTTTATACACAAAATAAAAAACCAAAATCCTAACTTCAAAGACCCATATCTTCCAAATTAAAACTCAAACTGTATCAAAATCCTCTAATTATATATAACTTTTGATAAGTTATTTAATGGAGGTGGTTTCATTTTTTTGGAGTTAAGATGTGAAAGTTAGGTTTTTGGACCCTCATTGTATGATAGACCCGGATAAAATATTCAATTTATTCATCCTTTATTATTTTTAAAATTTTATATTTTATAATTTTGTAATTAATATTTATAAAGATGTCCATATTAAAAGAAAAACAAAATCAAAAATAAAATATAAAATAAACTAAGTCTATATAACTATATAGGCAAAATACCTATAATAATACATGTATATAAATAAAAGTGGAATTCATTCTTTTATCAATTACCCTTTCATATTTTTATACTATTGCAAATATTATTTATATTCTATTAAAAATACAAAGTTAAAATAAAACCCAATAAATTACATTAAAATAAAACAATGTCTATAGTACATAGATGAAGCACCTATTAGTACACTTATATAATATATACCCTTATATATTTAAGTATACAAATAATATCATAAAAAATAATAAAAATATATTTATGTACATAAAAATAATTTATAAATATATAAAATAAAAGAACAAAATAAAATATAAAAAATAAAAATAAAATAGCCAAAATATAGATAAATAAACTTATAAATACACCCTTAAAAATTAACGACTAATAAATAACATCAAAAAATAAATAAAATCATAAAATATTAAATAAAATAATAGAAAATTAATTTATAATAAAAAATTAATAAAATCATTTACTATTTATAAATAATTATTTTCGAATAAAATCGTTGTTTTGTCTTGTAGCTTTGTCTACATGGGCCAATCATAGACCAAGGTTCGTTGACCTCCGGTCAAGTCCCCCTGTGCCTCAGACTGGAATTAGAACAGTCATTTCCTGCATTTTCTTCCCTTTTTCCCGCATGATCCATCCCTCAATCGACGTCGATGCCTTTATGAGATTTGCTCCTGTATAGTCCGTGATTCACGCTGGGATCTTGGATCCCTTGTACATAGCTTGTAGCTCCGCTAATCGTCCGGTCAATAAGGGTGCCCCATTATGTTCTTAAATAAGAACCTCTGCCTCCATTGAAATTTTGGTCACCTTCCACCCCTAAACCCCCATAACCTTAGCCAAAGAGAGAATTCTCGTGACGGGAGAGGAACTTGTAAGGTCCGCGACAATTAAGGGACGGCAGGGGTCGCCGACGGCCCTGCTCCCTACCGACCACTACAGGTATAAGAGCTGACATTTATGCATGTTTAGGTAATTTTTAGTTCTTGTGTTTTTATTCTGCATTTAATTTAGTATTTAGCCTACCGATTTAGACCAAATTTCCTATTTCGTAGTTCGTCGGAGCTCCGCTCCAGCAAACCTCATTCCATTGTTTCTGCCCGTCTTTCGCCTTGCAAGCCACCTCACCACCTTCCTATTATGTGCTCCATGTTTTCCCCCACCTTTATCAACCTGTGCCTCGCTCCAGCAATGAATGAAGGTACACCCTCCACCGTACGTTGGACCTCCGCCTACTGCCTCCCTTTCCAAGCTGAACAGCTTCATTTCTGGCCGAGATTGACCCCCTCGAGTCGAGCATCGTCTTTGTGCATGTCTTGGTCAAGAAGGACCCCTTCTGGGTCGAAATCAAGTTCATTGAGGATGCTCCAGGCTGCTCGTCTTCCTCGAGCTCTCTAGGATTCCCCTTGGAGTCCTGGACCTTCTGGTGACCATCATCATCTTTGGAGAGCCTCCGTGGACGTGTAGAGCCCAACGCCATTGAAGGAGACTGTCAGGATAAGGAGAAATCGTCGATCGAAGGTCAGGGAAGGATTTGTTCTTCCCTGTTCTTCGTCAACAGCAACAACTGTTGGATCGATTTCGCCACCCAGTTCTAATCATGGTCGTTCATTCATCACTCGCTTATGGCATCCAATAGAGCCTCATATGTGATCAATACCACAGATCGGCGAACCGATACCAGTCGCTCGGATGGCAATGCGTGGCAAGTGGGTGGAAAACTATAATCCGATCACGTACATATATAAGGTAAATTGCACTTCCACCCCATCCTTTTTGTATTTATTTATTAGTAATAACATGTAAATAAAATTGGAAAATTTTCAAATAGGACCTTGTACTTTTGTTAATTGCATCTAGGTCAATTCAAGGTTACCTCATGAGCCGTTCTATGTGAGGTGGTGAAATTTCATTTATCTTTGGCATTTATTAATTGTAAAATAGTCTCTAAAAATTAAAAATACATTGTATATTTTTGGCAAAATTATATCTTATCCCATGAAGTTTATTTTTAATGCAAATATGCCCTTACCTGGACATGTAATGTATTTTTATTACAAGTATGCCCTACCAACCCCTGAACTTCTTGTACTAATCTTGTGATATTGACCTAAGTGTTAGGATGTCTTAAAAACATTAAAACTATTCATCAATGTGCATTAATCTTGATAAACTAGTGGAGCTAGACAAAAATAAAAGAAAAAGAAAGAAAGAGAAAGAAAAGCTCTTACACTACAAAGTCAAATCAAAGAGCTTACACCTAAGGAAAGCACTCTCAAACTTTTCAAGGTATCCACTTGAACCAACATCTTAGACTTTTATGAGTCGGTCTAGCACCATAAAAGGTATGTGCATTATATAGTGATCAAGTTTGAGTGTCAGGGGTTTCACAAGGATTCGACCTCGGGCATTGGTTAGAATTTCAATCGGAGGAAGAGGGATCACATACGAAATTTGAAAGGAGGTGATATTATATACAGGTGGTGGAGCGGGGTCCAAGAATGAGGTAGATATGGTGAGTCTGTGATGCTCAGATCGAGTAATCACGTTGCATGTAAGGTAGTGGATCGAGGAGGAAAAGATGCTACAGAGCCAAGCCTCATTGATAAACACATCAATCAGGAAAAAGGGGAAAAGTCAGGTCAAATGTAGGTCTTACAAGGTGAAGGAGCGGGTCAGAGAGTTGACCTATGTCAACACTCAAAGACACCTGATTGGTCCACGTGAACCAACTAGGAAAAATCAGCCCGAAAAAGATTTGTAAAATTGAAATTAACTAATAAATGATTTTACTAATTTTATGTTATAAAATAAAAAAAATATTATTTTCTGTAGATTTTTTTATCTTTATTTATTTTCAGAGTTTATTAATTATAAGTTAGTTTTTAAGGATTTTATTTATAGGTATACTTCCCGACATCCAACATCAGCATCAAAGCATGGAGGTGCAAGAGCTTCCTAATCGAAGCTCCGCTAGACATCGCTGTGGTCGAAGGAGAGAGATTTATTGCCATCAGTAGATGTCATTGGATCTTTGGGATCATACAATCCCAATCCCTCCCGAACTACAACCCTGAGCCAACATTTAAGACCATAGCCACGGAGCCACCAAGCCAAGCTGTAAACCTCCATAAACACGCACGTGGTCCCGAAGCTTCCCAAATGCCCGTATTAATGCCACATGAGCCTGCTCACAAGAGTGGAAGACTTGCAGCACCTAGACTCTAACTATAACTAATTGCATTTAGGTCCTATGCATGTTAAGCATGTGCTGCCAAGAAATATTGCAAGATAAGGTCCTGTGCATCTTTACTTTATATTTTATACCCCTGAGCGGGTTAATTTTTATGTTATATCCAGACAATGTGTATATATTGCATTTCAGTCCATGTTTTGGACTTAAATGTGAACTTTATTAGGTTTTTTTAAAGTTTACTTTATGAGTATAACCATGCCTTGTTAATTAAATATCTTGAGCATCTTACATCCAAATTAGATGAAATTGGTCTCATTTTAAAGGTCTTTTTATTTTCTTTCAAATGACATATTAATTTATCCACTTACTCTGTGCAAGTTGAATTAAAATTCAGGAAAGTAATTGACCTTCAAACTTTGATTAATTAGCTTGACTTGTAAGTTTAATTATGTTAATGCATCATCAAGCCCCTGATTGACCTTAACGTGACATAATTAAATTAGGAACTTTGCGTGAATTAAGTTGAAACATTAATTCATGATTAAGTTTTTATTATGGAGCTCATGTGAGTGTGAAATATTAATTGTCTTGGTGGATTGGTGCATAAATGAAAAGAGAACAATTGGAATTCTTAATTGATAAATCTAGACAGATTGATGTTTGATTGATGTCATGGTGGGATAATGCTTCATTCTAGGAGCATAGTTATGTGTGTGTTTGTGAACTTATTTGTATCATTCAGTTTCATTCGCATTTAACCTATATGCATTAAAATTTGAGAAAAAAGGTCCATGCATTCATTTTTATGTATCACTTGACCTAGATACACCTTAGAGTAGGTTGATTAATATATTTATGCCATTATTAAATAGACTAATTAGTTGTGTCCCTGAGTTCGACCCTAGACTTATCGAAAAGATTTTAGCTGAGCCACTCCTCGCGGAGATCTTATCGCTCGTCTCTCATACATCATTAAGTAGTCATACTACTACTCGGCCTAATTGACTTAGCCATTTAGCAAAGCAATAGATGACATTGTTACCAAGGATATGTCTTTATTAGTTTATTTGATTAGGCTAAAATACATAATTAAGTGAAATTCATGTTTTTAGGTTAATCTTGGTTTATGTTATTTTATTTTTTATCTTGTGTCCCTTGTGTGATTATTACATTGATTAGCTAGTTATCTTTTGAGAGATATCTAACCACATGTTGTTTCAATAGGGCCTGTGGAGCAATCAAAGTGAGGTGAAGTGGAGGCTCGAGCTTGGAGCTTGAGTTGAAGAGAGTCAACTCGACTACCTTGGAGAGAAATATCAATTAGATAATCAGAATAATAATTGCATTATCATTGTTGTAATTATTTGAGTAATTTTGTTGCAATAATTTTATGTAATTTCCCATTTAGAGCAACTCTTGTTTGAGGGTTCATGATTGTAAGAAGATTTGGACTTTTATTCTTTTAATTGTGGTGTGTCGAGACTTATTTAACTCTCACCAAGAGTGAGGCTCGACTTGAGTGGTGATATTAGGAGCAAGTACATGATTAGATATAGGTTCAGATATGTATGTGTCCCTCGTAATTTATGCCACGCTCGCTTCTTAAGATTCACGTCATCTTTATATTCATTAATGAGATACTCATAACACATGCAACCTAGCTCAAAACTGAAATCGTATACTTTCATCGCTAATAGTATCATGTTTAGGTGTAGTTTTCGACTTGCATGCATATATTACAACATTTTCTAATTTAATATTACATCCACGTGAAGAGCACTCAGAAGGGCTATGAGCATGCCTCTTTCTGAGCATGCATCATTGATTCATGCTTTCATTCTATTTTCATATTCCTCCCTTAGTTTTACAATTTTAGCTAAAAAGGAAACATTACAGAATGTTAATCATGTATTTGTTGTGATCACAATAATATCAGTGGCAACCTAACACTAAAATCGAGATTGAATTGAGAAAGTTGATTTAGATAACTTGGAATAAAATTCACTCATACTACGTATGCATAAAGCCCTCATTGGACACATGCACTTAACCCCAAACCGAGTAGTAGGTGAGGACGTAGCCCCAAAGGTTAGTGCCTGAATCCCTAAACTAGTCCCATAAGTCTCCATTTCCAACCCTCACATATTTCATAGATGCAAGGGCTTGCCTTTGACATTAGAAATATGTTTCGGATGTGTAAGTCTGTTAGTCTCCTTAGATGTGTAATACTGAAACCCGGCAGCTCAGGAAGATAACCTCTTTGATTAGGAGTTGTCATGAGTACCACTAGGCTTAAGACGACTCCCTGTGTGTAATGCTTTGAAAGATTACTTTACCACTGATTAGTCAAATTGGAATGGGGTTAATAACGCCTGATCTTTGAGGGCATGCAGTTTCCGATAAGTCAGATCCAACAATCATTGTATCAGTGTCTCTCTCATCTCTCAAGACCCAGACCAATGGAATAAGTCAATAATCAACCCACAAGTAATATATGCAATGAATAAAGTGTTAGGTGAAATTTATTATATCCTATAAAATGGGTATAACATACAAGTAGAAGGCATCAAACCACTAAGAACAAGGAGGATATGAAAACTTATTACTAAATAATAATAATAATTAATTATTGTTATAATTTAGCCATTTTCTATTTTTTTAGGTTTTTAATTATATGTAAAATTTTACGTATTTTAAAGTATATATTTTATATTTTTATATTTTATTTTTATTAATTTTAAATTTTTATTTTCTTTTTTATTTTTAAAATATAATACCTATTTATATGTAATAATAATATGAATTTATAAATAATAAATATAATATATATGGTAGATAGTGTTTTATACTTTTAAATATATATAATTATACTCAAACCACATAAGATAAATTGTTTATGTGATTTTAATATATTTTTCTCTATTTTTGGCAATTTTTATAGGACTTTTGATAATTTTGTTATTTTAAAGTAATAAAATGTACAAAATAGTGAGTAAAATAATATATTGTAATTATTTTGATTTTTAGAATAGATAGTAAGTTCAAAATTTCCCAAAATTATGTTTAACGTATGATGCATATAATAAAGAAAGATATAGGAAAGAAAATGATATTTTATATTTTTAATTAATTTTGTGGATTTGTATAATGTTTTTAAAGTTTTGTGATTTTTATGTATTTCCTTTTATATTTTTAGTGATTTTTGGATATATGATAGAATATATAGTAATATTGGTGCTATAATTTTTTGGAATGTTTGAAGGTGATTTTATTTTTTTTAGATTTTAATAAATAAACAATAACCAAAAGATTCCTTAATTATTTTTATAAAATAGGAAAATTAACTAAAAGGGCATGCGAAAAATATATTTCACAAGTACAGTAGCAGGCACTCTGACGATCCCAAAAATTTGTCCTCTAATTATGTGGAATTAGCGTGTTGTAGTCAGCCGAACTGAATCCATCAAAGATCGCTTAAAAACAATGAATCAAAAGCGATGGATTTTTATTTTACTTGGGCAAGCCCAAGGTTGAACTCAGCAACATGAGCCTCTTAAATATGAATCTAGACTTTTATTATTTAAATTAAATGTGAAATTAAGAACCCATAGGTCAATATGCACAATGACACAAACCATGCAAACGGAAACATCTAGCAGGCAATTTTTTTATTTGATTTTTAATATGCATCAAAATGCAAATTTGCAATGATGAAAATATATCCTAATTAGATAAAATATTTGAGCCATTAAACAATAGTCAAATTCAAATTCGAATCATGAAGCAAGTTCTTATTGATTAATTAAGGCAAGGCATGAAAAGCATTACATAAGTGACACTTAGCTATTAAAATAAAACATCAAATTTTGAAGTGTTAGAGTATGCCATTAGAAAGATAATTATACTATCTTCGAGACACCACTGAAATCAACTCAAACGGAGCTCAGATGCTCAAGATATTCACAAACGATCTCAGTGGTATAAACGTAAGAAAAACATGATTAATGATTTTGCTGAATATTAAGTTGGGGGTCTCGTCTATATATTTCTATAGATACATGGGTCTTCAATACTTAAATGAATCAAATAGGGCATTTTGCATCGCCCAAGAGGGGCCCATTCCGAAGCGAAGGTCCCCACTTGTTTGAAATAAATAGGAAAAGTACCAAACAGGTCCCTAGAAGGACAAAAATGCAAATAAAATTAAGCGGGAGGGCCCTCCTTGTAAATTTCCTACACGCACGGGGGTAAAACTGCAATTAATAAAACCTGCAGGGGGTCAGGTGCAATTTACCCCAAGCATGTGTAGTTTGCACGTGTTGTCAGGACATGAATGCAATTTAAAGATATTGGAGGGGCCTCCATGCAAAATTCCCTAGCTCGCACGTGACAAAGCACGTGAGCTAGGGTAGGCGGTCGGTGAAGGCTCAGAGGAGGCTCGGTTATGTGGTTCAGGCCACGTTCCTACTGGAGAAGCTCGGTTGAGGCTAGGAAGCTTCGGACCTGTAGGCTCGTATGGAGGCTCGGATCGGATGACATGGATCTCTATGGACGTACGATCAAGACGATCAAATAATAGTTGTAACTCGCAAAGGTGGCGACGTGGCTCATTGTGGACCATCCCATCTCACCAATTGGATAGTAGTTGTACTCTCTAGAGGTCTTCCTCCTCTGCGAGGCTGGCGGCGGGTTTCGTTCTCCGGCGAAGCCTCCATTACTGCGCCACCGTGGCTAACGCTTGGTGAAGGTCTTTGGCAGCTCCTGGACGGTTGGAGATCATCGTTGAGGCACGAGGAAGAAGCTAGAAGGTCTGGAGGCGTGCATCGACATTTCCACGTTAGAGGCGGGGCTTGGGAAATCCTGTCCGATGAAGCTCCGGCCATTGATCGTATATGCACCTGTAGTGTTAATTCTATAGCTGAAGCGGTAGTGCCGGAAGCGAGGTGGATGAAATGGAGGTTGTGTCGAGGCAAAGAATGTGGTGGCCTCGCCATCTTCTCCGGCAAGGCGGAGGAGCAGGAGGCGAAGTGGTTTGAGATTGTAGAAGATCAAGAAGGTGAAAAGGAGCACGACAAGATGAATGAAGCGAGGATGATCAACTAAGATGGTTAATGTAATATGAAGGTGTGGAGAATGACCTAATTAATTAAGAGAAATCAAGGAAAAAACAAAGAAGGAGAAGAGGATCTTACATGGGGATAATGACGGATGCTAGGCTTGGGCTTCTAAGCGAAGCTCGGGTCTTTGCTGGACCCCGTCAGCCATGCAGAGCAGCTCGCCAATGAGATAACTGTGGAGACCTAGAATACCTTGGCCAGGGGTCGACACAGGAGGCTTAAGTCATCATTTCTTCATTAATCCGACCTCCTCCTATCACGGGGAGGCGGAGAAGAGCTGGGCTTAGCCCCACGTAAAGGTGGACGAGGTGATCTGGTGACAGCGGAGGTGTATTTGAAGGATGGAGGTGGCAGTTCCAATGAGGGTCACTGAGACTTGCGTGGGGAACATGGAGCGAAGGAGAGGAGGATATGGAGCGAGTGGGTCCCCTCTAGGATGGAGGATGATCGTACTTGGACGGAGGCTGGTCTGTGAGTGGAGAAGATGGCTCAGAAGGTGGGGGAAATGGAAAGGGGGCAGCAGGTGCGTGAGGTGGAATACGTGGGAGAGAAGGGAGATTGGAGGAAGAAGATGGGTCCTCGATCGTTGGATCTTTCGATCCAACAGCTAAGAAGAGGGCGTGAAAGTGGGGTTCAGATTAGATCGATGGGGGAAAGATTGATGGATGAAGGCGAGACACGTGTCTGAAGGAGAAATGAGCGGTAGTGGGCGGTCAAGATGATCTCTGGAGCTTGATCAAAGGGTTGAGGCTGGAGAGGTAGCGTGTGGTGGTGATGGATGCTCCCGGAGACGATCGGGAGGCTACTAAGAAGGACACGTGGCAAGAGAGAATTAGGCAGGAACAAATTGATGTGATGCGGGTGGGGCTTGATCGGAGGGTTGCGAAAGAAGCGAGAATGGACAACAGGGTTTGAAGTATCCAGAAGGTGATCGGATGGTGGAAAATGTGGGGCGCGTGGCACACAGTGAGTGGGCCACGTGGCTCAACCAGATAGAGTCACGTGACCTAATCAAGTTATTCAAATAAAGAATATGAAAAAGAAGGGAGAAGGAGGCCGAATTTGGAAAAACTCAAAACATGAAAGTTGTATATCTCGATGAGATCTACAAGTTTCATGTAAACCAAAAATGGAGACGAGGTCAAACAAAGTGAGAAATATTTTTGTGAGCGTTTTCAAGAGCATAAAAACACTACAATTTTTAGGTTTGTTATTTTTAAGTATTTTAAATTTATTTATTTAAAGTCTCATATGTATACAATGATTTATCTGAATTTTATTGACGTTATTCTAATCTAGGGGGTTAATATCTATGAATTAATACAGTGAAACTAAGTTTCATCACCCCCATACTTAAACTAAGCTCATCCCCGCACATCTCAAAAATGAATGAGCTGGATTAACCCCCTTGTGCATGTGCATACAAGATCTAATCCGTTCAAGAACTCCCATTTTTAGAGACCCAAAATCTCAGAGCTCAACCTAGCCTTAATCAAGAGGTACTCAATTTTCTAGTTCTCCAGACTCTCTCTTGGATACATATAAACTAAGGATATGACATTTAAGTGTTGACAGCGATCACAAGAGTAGAGTCACAATGTCACCCAAGGTTCCAGTCCAAGAAATTCTCCTAAGGACCCAATCCTCAACTCTAGGGAATAAATCAAATATTGCGTCCAATCCACCGTCTCTTTAGTTATCAGACTAAGAAATATTGGTGGCAGGCCAGTTGATGGAGGATTTTAGGATCGTGTCATTTTTTCTCTCCCTCTCATTGGAATAAGGATCCTATCGAGTGCCTTATTACTCAACTCATACTTTTGGTGTTGATCAGTATGTCCGTCAAGAGAAGTTGGAGTCGTCTGCACTTGTTTTTCCAGGAATACACCGAGGTGTGCCTTTTTTAGTAACTATTATACCTTCTACAACCAGACTTGTATCATTTACGATGTAGAGCCCTTTTTTTTGGTGCTAGCCCGACTCTTGGTCCTAATAGCGGTGGTCCAAGTGGGCCTTTGGTGGGAGCGCTCGCCTTTGGTGGAAGCTCTTTGATATTTGACTTTGTATGGTGAGAGCTTTTCTTTCAACATTCATATTTCTGTTCTTTGCTTTGCTTTTTGGCTAGCTCCACTGTTTTTACCTAGAGTTGGTGCACACTGATCAACATTTTTTTTATTTTATTCACACCCTAGCACTTAGGTAGATGTCAAGAGATGAGTACAAGAACCAAGTTCTCATACTGGCTAAAAATGCTCACACTCAGGTTTCATGAAGCTTTCAATGACTTTATCCCATCCTCGAGCATCATTAAATCGAGTCCAGACTTGAATCCTTCATCCCAGTCCCTCAAGAGAAATTTCAACTCATCTCATCGTGACGACAATCGTGCATGTAAAGTATTGTTCATATTCTTAAGGTAGATACTAAGTGTGCAATATAGCATGCAAATCTAGCAAAATAGGGAAATATGGATATTTAAGTCAAAGACCCTGATGGCTAAGGCTGGTTAACTCAAAAATCTCAAGACTTCTTAAACCAAGTGTTCTTGATCATCACCGATCCTGTGTGGAAGTGAAAATGTCAGGGTTTCAATCCAACTCCTTCAACCATTATTTTTTTTAAAGATTTCTATGAGAACCTCAAAAGGCCTAATTACTACTTAAACTCAAATGAGTAGTTGCATCTACTTTCAACTAGTATAGGTGTAAGTACAGGCTGTAGAACGGTATCTGTTGCTTGAGGACTAAGCCTTACGCGATGCCCTCTAAACAACCTACTCTGCTAAGGGAGACCCTCACTGAAAGCGGTTACTTATTTGAGTTTAATAGTCAATTTAACTTTTAAAGGATTTTATTTTTTTTCATTTTTATGGATTTTGCCAGCCTCGCGGAGAAGGAAGACCACCAGAGAGTACAACTACCATCTGATTGGTGAGATCGAACGATCCACAATGAGCCACGTCGCCACCATCATGAGTTACAGCTGTCGTTCAATCGTCTTGATTGGACGGCCCATAGAGGTCCACGTGATCCGATCCGAGCCTCCGTACGAGCCTACAGGTCCGGAGCTTCCTAGCCTCAGCCGAGCTTCTCCAGTAGTCACGTGGCCCGAACCACGTGATCGAGCCTCCTCTAAGCCTTCACTGACCGCCTACCCTAGCTCAAGTGCTCCATCACATGCGAGCCAGGGAATTTTGCATGGAGGCTCCTCCAATTTCTTTAAATTGCATTCAGGTCCTGACAACACGTGCAAACCATGCGTTCTTGGGGTAAATTGCACATGACCCCCTACGGGTTTTAATAATTGCAATTTTACCCTAATGCGTTTAGGAAATTTACAGGAAATGCCTCGTGCTTAATTTTATTTGCATTTTAGTCCATCCAAGGAACTCTTTTTAGTACTTTCCTATTTCTTTTCGGGTTTTGTTGCGTTTATACCCCTGAGCTCTTTTGTGAATATCTTGAGCATCCGAGCTCTGTTTGAGTTGATTTTACTGGCGTTTCAAAAGCTAGTTTAATTAATTATCTTTCTAATGGCATATGTTAATCTCTATTTTGACACTTCATAATTTGATGTTTTGTTTTAATAGCTAAGTGTCACTTATATAATGCTTTTATTGCCTTGTCTTAACTAATCAATAAGAACTTGCTTCATGATTTGAATCTGAATTTGACTAATGTTTAGTGGCTTAAATATTTTGTCTAATTAGGGCATATTTGCATCATTGTAAATTTGTATTTTGTTGCATGTTAAAAATCAAATGAAAAAATTTGTCTGCTACATGTTTCCTTCTGCATGGTTTGTGTCATTATGCATATTGACCTATGGGTTCTTAATTTCACACTTAATCTCGATAATAAAAGTCTAGATTCATACTTAAGAGGCTCATGTCCCTGAGTTTGACCTTGGACTTGCCCAATTAAAATAAAATTGACCGCTTTTCATTAATTGATATTTTTTTAAGCGATCTTTGATGGATTCAGTTTGATCGACTACAACGTGCTAATTACAAATAATTAGGGATTAAATTTTCGGGATCGTCAAATGGCGTCATTGTTGGGGACATGCCTAATCTTTTATTTATTTAGATTTTTATTACTTAATTAAGTGTTAATATCTAAATCATATGTCTTTTTGTTGCTTACATTATTGAAAATTCTTTGATTGATATCTAACATATGCTTTTTGTGGCAGGGTCCCACAGTGATCAAGAAAGCAATGAGAAGGAGTTCCCTGCTGCGAGGAGCCATAGAAGTAGACCTTGGAAGAAAATTGAAGAAAGAAAAAATCTTGCATTTTATTTTCCATGTGATAATCGTCTTTACAACGGTCTTCGTTCGAAAACTCGCGTATGTAAATGAGCGAAGTATTTGTGGTTGTGTGGGAATCACCCCACTTGAGTGTCAACCTAGGATCAGGCATACGATTCTTTGAGCTATCTCGCATTATTTTTTATCCTATCTGTTTGATCATAGGTTGGACACACATTAAATCAAGATGCACGTAAACATTGCTTCACTTAGCCAAAAATAAAATATATTCTTTCCCGCTAATAGAAGCATGTTAAGTGTGGTTTCTCATCGACTTGCATACATTTGGTTTTGATTTTTATTCAGTCCTATTTTTCATGAATTTTTCCTCAAAGCAATTTGAGTTTTCTCTCTTAGCCTAGATCATGATTTATTGACTGCATTGTATTTTTCTCGACCTCTCTTCCTGGCTTCATCACCTAGGATTAATGGAAATTGGGAATGAATGGTAGACGATTGATTGATTTATTTATTTGGGCTCACATTTAAACAGTGATAACTTTAAGCTTAAAATTAGGACTGATAAATGCAAGTTGACTTAAAATGGAGTAAAATCATGTTTTGAGAGAGAAACACCCTTGTTTTTGTAGGATGTTTTTATTTGTGTAAACTAGATTGTTTTTAATCTCCAATAAAAATGAAAAGATAATTAACCAACACTTGTTGGTTTCACGTATGATTGGTGAACTAAAGGGTATTGCATGATTGATTGATCCTTAATTGTTTCGACACCCTCCCAACGAACCTAAGTACTCCATTTATCCATGAAGATTCACTCACTCATGTGTACATCCATCCTAACTTCTTCGTTCCCCTCAGATCTCTCCAATATTATTTATCCATCTCTTTACTTAGGCTATTCTCAGCCTAAGTATAGGGGGGACCTGAATCCCCGTGATTTTCTTACTCATTTATCCTTTCCTTGATACTTAATTTATTTCTAACCTAAGTATCGGGGGAGTCCTCCTAAGTTCCTGTATATTTTTCTGTACCTTAAATTAATATATGGCTTTGTGTCACTTAATGATATGAGGACATATCAGAATTTAAGTATGGGGTGGTATACTGTGTATACAATATATATTTACTTTATCCATATCTCTATATTTTGAAAATTTATGAAAAAATTAAAATTTTGGGCTAGAGTATAATCTTTTGAACTAATTTGGCAAAATATTTTCAAGGCTTTGGAAAATTTTCTATACTATGTTACATTATTTTTGAGAAAAATATTTTGAAAAATGATTTAAAAAATGCGTCTTATTATTTTGAAAAATCATTTGAAAAATGTTTGTAAAAATCTATATAAATGTGACATGGTTTGGAAAAAAAATTCAAAACTTGATTTTAATAAGGGGAAAATAAGTTTAACTTGTGTTCTAACTGTATTCAAAGGGTTTCATCCTCTGACGAAGCCTTTATTGCTCCTCCACCGTGGCTAGTTCTTGGTAAAGGTCTTTGGCAGCTCCTGCACGGTTGGAGATCATCGTTGAGGCACGAGGAAGGTAGACAGTCGGGAGGCATGCGTTGTCATTTCCACATCGGAGGCGGGGCTTGGAAAATCCCATCTGATGAAGCTCTGGACATTTATCGCATAGCCACCTGCAGTGTTATTTCTATAACTGAAGAGATAGTGTCGGATGCGAGGTGGATGAAATGGAGGCCATGTGGGGGCAAAGAATGTGCCAGCCTGGTCATCTTCTCTGGCGAGGTGGAGGAGTGGGAGGCAGAGTAGTTTAGGGTTGCGGAAGATCAATAAGGTGAAAGGGAGCATGACAAGGATGAGTGAAGCGAGGTGGATCAACACAGATGCTTAATGGAAGATGAAGGTGTGGAGAACGGCTTACGTAATTAAGAGAAATGAAGGAAAAAACTAAGAAGGATCAGAGGAGCTTACCTGGTGATAACGGAGGATGTTGGGCTTATGCATGGACTTCTAAGCGAAGCTTGGGTCTTCGGTGGACCCCATCAGCCATGCGGAGCAGCTAGTCGACGAGCTAATGCTGGATACCTGGCCTACCTTAGCCAGGGGTCGACACCATAGGCTTAAGTCGTCATTGATTTGTCAATCCGACCTCCCCCTGTCACGGGGAGGCGGAGAAGAGCTGGGCATAGCCCACGTAAAGGTGGATGAGGTGATTTGGTGATGATAGAGGCGTATTTGAAGGATGGAGGTGGTGGTTCCAATGAGGGTCGCTGAGACTTGCGTAGGGAACGTGGAGCGAAGGAGCGGTTGATATGGAGTGAGTGGGTCCCCGCGAGGATGGAGGAAGATCGTGCTTGGTCATAGCTTGGTCTGTGAGTGGACAGGATGGTTGTGAAGGTGGGGGAAATGGAAAGGGGGTAGCAGGTATGCGAGGTGGAATACGTGGGAAAGAGGGGAGACCGGAGGAAGAGGATGGGTCCTCGGCCGTTGGATCTTACGATCCAATGACTGAGAAGAGGGCACGAAAGAGTGGTTCAGATTAGATCGATGGGGCAAGATCGATGGATGAAGGCGAGACATGTGTCTTAAGGAGAAATGAGTGATGGTGGGCGGTCAAGATGATCTCTGGAGCTTGATCGAAGGGATGCAGATGGAGAAGTAGCGTGCAGTGGCGACGGATGTTCCAGGTGACGATCGGGAGGCTACTTAGAAGGACATGTGGCAAGAGGTGAATTAGGTGGGAATGAATGGTTGTAATGCTGGTAGGGCTTGATCGAAAGGTTGCAAAGAACCGAGAATGGACGGTGAGGTTTGAAGTATCCAGGAGGTGATCAGGCGGTGGAAAATGTGGGGCATGTGGCGTACGGTGAGCGGGGCATGTGGCTCAACCAGAAAGAGCCACGTGGCCCAATCAGGTTATTCAGATAAAGAATATGAAAAAGAAGGGAGAAGGAAGTCGAATTTGGAAAAACTCAAAACATGAAAGTTGTAGATCTCGATGAGATCTACAAGTTTCACGTTGACTCAAAATGGAGACAAGCTCAAGCTAAGGGAGAAATATTTTTGTGAGCATTTCTAAGGGTATAAAAACACTACAATTTTTAGGTTTGTATTTTTAATTTATTCTAAGGCTCGGATATATACAAAGAATTATCTGCTTTTTATTGGCACTATTCTAAGCTAGGAGGTTAATATTTACGAATTAATACAGTGAAAATGAGTTTCATCACACTCAAATTAATTTTCTTAGAATTTTTGGAACAATAAAAATATTTACAAAGGAAAATATACATAAAAACAAAAGCTACAATTACAGGGACCTATTTGCAATTAATATGAACATATAAACCATTTAATAACAAGTCTTAAAACTTTAGGGGTATGCTAATAATATCTACATAACCTCACATATCCGTACATGTTGCGGAAGGTCCATTTTGTAATTTTTAGAAAGTTTGGGCGTCCTTGTGCAATTTATACAAAATTATTTAAACACTACTTATATTTATATTACTGAAATGAAATACAAAATCGCGGTGGGGGATCCTT
Source organism: Ottelia alismoides (assembly GCA_037367405.1). Lineage (NCBI taxonomy): Eukaryota > Viridiplantae > Streptophyta > Magnoliopsida > Alismatales > Hydrocharitaceae > Ottelia > Ottelia alismoides. The sequence continues at coordinate 163,675 of JAZKJV010003888.1, forward strand.
GATATTTACCCCCATAAGCGCACAATGGAGTATTGCAGAGAGTGTTACGTGCATCACTTGAGCACGATCGGAAGGCCACAATGAAGCTTCGATCTACCTCGAAATAAGTATCCCAGATCTGTTAGATCTAGGACACACCTTCAATCCAACGGTGGTCGGGCCTTCACGAAGAACTATTAAGAACAATGGAGGGTTATGCCTTCGACCAATGATTCCACCTGCTTCCGACCTCCTCCTTCAGATTCGACATGCCTAGAAGCTTTTTGGGACTCACCTGCATCTGCAGGAAGGCAGCAAAGGGGTCCAGGCCCCATCGATGGGGACCTAGATGGTCTTCAAGTTTCGTTGATCTGAGAGTCCAAGCTTAGAATTGAATCAACTCCCAAGGTCTCCTTCAAGGACTCGGATATGCAGCAAAAGTCTTATGGGCTTGAGGGGGACTCCCTCGACCCAAGAATGAAGCTCACAACAATGGGGAATGGAGTGATGATGGAGCTCTAGAGTCTGACAGTAGAGGGAGCTCGATTCCTCCGATTTTCACAAAATTAGAGAGGGAGATGATGGAGGTTTGATGGAGAACATGGTGGGTTTTGGAATTATTATGAAAGCAGGTCAACAGTAAATTACACGACGAATTAAGGTAGGATCTAGAAGCTCCATCAAATGAAAGATTTAGAAATTAAACTAACCTACAGAATGATTGCATAAACTAAAGACTAAGCTATGCTACTGGAATGAAATGCAAAATAAAAATCGAAGTTAATCAGCTCAAACCTGCAGAGAACATGGAGCATAAGGCTTTCATCGATGGTGCTCCGACGAGGCGGTGGATAACCTCCTCCACCACTGTCTCCACATCGAGGGGATGGGGACTCAAGCTGTCACCAAGAGTCGACTCTAGGGAACTCCCTTTGGGGTTACAGTAGCAGAAGGAGGATCAAAAACAAAATGGGGGCATGGAGTTTTATATATAAATAGATGGAAGGGATCCCAGAAATCACGTGAATGCATATGATTAACCAAGGTTTTGGACCATCAAAGAGTATGGCAAGATGGAGGTGCATGTTTCCAGGATTTATTGTGAAAAAATCAACTCGCCTCGAGCACTTGGTTAGAGCCAAACAATTTGTGAAGAGAGGGGGATAGGTGAGGGACACATGCTCTGATAGAGGAGGCGGGGAAGATCATGCAATTGAACCTAAGTCAACACACAGAGGCATGCTATTGGTCCATCTAGAACCACTAGTGGACAAAATTGAAAGGAAAAAGAAATAAAAATAAAAATAGAATAGCTACGCATTTTATTAGAAAAAAGTAAAAGATAAAATTTTTTATTTATTTTCATAGTATTTAATTATGATTTTTTATTTTGATACTTCATTTTTTCTTTTCTTTCCTTTATACATTTATTTTGAAATTAAGTACATATATTTATATAATATTTATAAGTCAAATATTGCTTGTTATTTTGTGCAAATTAATGCTATTTACATGCATTTAACTAAGAATTTAAGGCCAAAATAAAAGAATAAAGATGATGAAATGGAAATTCATCATCCCCGTATACTTTCCTTTTCTAGTCTCTAGCGAACACTATGATAATGAGTGCATAAAATAAAATAAAGAAAATAAAAAGAAAGAACTTGGAATAATTTTGACTCTTATTTTTTCTTAATAAAATCAAAGTTCAGAGCTCAGTTAAGGCCTTTAGATTATTAGTTTGTTCAGAACAACATTCATTTTAGGAATTGTGACTCAATAGCCCTTAGGTTCCATGTTCCTCTATTCGGTTCAACTTAACAACCTGGTCAGAACCATCCCTTCAGACGTATACTCTCGTAACCTTGAAATGACAGGTACCATGTGTGTGAACAGTGTTAGCTCTTCAAAGATAAATAGATGAACTATCAAGTGGTGTCCTCCTCTGGTAACTCATCCTCAGGGAGATGGATATTTCCTTATGAGTTAGGTATGTGCTAATGCACAACGAAGGAGGAAACTAGAAGAAAAGGAAAAGAAGTAGAAATGGACAAGTGTATTTGCATTTCCTTGTGAAGCTCAGTCATCATGACCATGTTTCCACCAAGAAGCATGCCTTTTCTGGATGCTCAATTTTTTTTGGAATGTTTCTTATAAGATTCTTTTTGGGTATTTCTTTATTTAGTGTTGCTCTGCATTCTTCTTTTGCACCGAAGGCTATAGAATCTTTTATTCCGCTCATGTTTTGGTGTCTTAGAAAAATTATGCTAGCAGATCATTCCTTATTCAAAGCTTTATTTCAATCCCTTGTCTAGTCGTTACATGTCAATTCTATAGAGAAACATAGGGTTGAAGCATAGGCTTCGATAGTCCACAACAATGGTTCCTAATCCATCCTTGATGAAGCAACCTAGTATGTCCAACTTAGACTCCAAATTTCAACAATCCATCTTGGTTGAGCTACGTGATGAGTGCGTAGTCTCAAGTCAAGCCATTATCTCAAGTGTCATATGGTGAATCGACTCATGAATACAGTCCCATAGAACCGAAAGAATTAAGTCGAAGTGTCCTGAGGCGTATCAATTCCAGTCCTTAACAAGTTTCTCTGAAATTAAGTGGATTAAGGTCTATACCAAGCTCCAATCTTCAAACTTTATTTAGACTTTTTCAGTTGTCAACATCATTCCGAAAAATGCAAATACAAAGCAAGACAATGTTTTTGTGAAATTATTTTCTAGTTTTAAACTTTTTATGGATTTTTCAAACAGTTTTGTAAATTTTTAGGAAGTTTTGAAAACATTTTATATTTTTTGGTATTTTCGAGATTTTAGGATTTTTTTATATTTTTACAAAACAAAAGAGTTACATAATTAGTATGCACATATTCTACATTAAGTGAGTGTTATTACGAAAATTGTATGTAGATTTTACACAGGGGATTTATTCATAAGTTAAGTGTCAGTTGTTATTCACATATTGACAGGTTTTTTGTACAATGGTTACATCTATAAAGAATTTTATTACAGTTGTTATTTATCACAATTATGTACAAGGTCCTTACAATAATTTAAAAATATTTTTACAAATATTTTGAAAACATTATTTTGCAAATAATTTACAAATAATTTACAAATTCTAACAAAGATTTAAAAATCATTTTACAAATTTTTTTCAAGGCAATAGATAGATTTTTTAAAGCAGTTTACAACCATTTACCAATCATTTGCAAAGCAATTTTCACAACATTTTATTCAAACATGTGAAACAAATTTTTACAAATATTTACAAAGGTTTATAAATATTTCACAAAATATTTTCCAGACGGTTTCAAAAGATTTTTGAATATATTTTACAACCATTTTTTGAATCATTTTGCAAAATATTTTTAAACTATTTTTTATAATATTTAGAAAGGATTTTAAAGAGTTTCTATACATATTTATTGTATATTTTTAAACTATTTTCTATAATATTTTGACTTATTCTATACCCTTAATCAGTGCATTATTTTAGCCTTATTATTGAAAATATGGAAGTACAATTTTTGACTAAAAGTATGTACAACGTATGTATGACGCCCCTATACTTAGCGCGAACTATGTCCTCATAGTGATCAAAGAGAAATAAAGGAAGACAAAACTCGTGTTGAGTATAGAAAAGCCTTTACTGTTTATAAATATAATGAAGGTGGTTTGATTTAAAAGGAGTTAAGATGCAAAAGCTATCTTTTGGGTCCCTATTGTACTATGAACCTGCATATTTTTATCAATTTATCCATTCTTTATATTTTTAGCATTCTTATATTTTTATATACTTATTAATATTATTTTAAACATATTAAAATTATAAGTATAAAATAAAATCAATAAAAATACATGAAAATAAATATAGTATTATAATATATGTATAATATACTTATAATATATATAGGTTCCAATATATTTAAATAAATAAAATAAATAAAAATACAAAAATATGTATTTAAATCTATTATAAATTTATAAAATATGTATATATAATTATAAAATACCAAAAAATAAAAATAAAAATACACCAAATAAAGGTAAATATACCCATGTATATACATGTCAATATTAACGCCTAATAAATAACTTTATAAAAATAAATAAAAATCACCTATAAATAATACATAAAATAATTGTTTTATGTTTTGAATGTAATTTAATTATTCATTTTCTACTTATTTGTATTATTTATTATTTTAATTCTTATTTCTTCTTTAGTATCTGATGTAGACCAATCAGAGCATGGCAGGAGTTAAACCCTCGGTCAACTGTCCTTTCCTAGCCATGAGCCCATATTAGAGCACCGAACCCCATCCATTCTCTGATTTTTCTCTAATAATAAACTCCTCGATGCGCTTTGATTTCTTCACGAAAACTCTTATCAATGCATCCCTCTATAACGCCATATTATTAGCTAGGTCAATCTTGCATCGATCCTCACATAAACCCTTGATCTTTTTAACGCTAGCACGCATGTGTATAAATAAAACCATCCGCCCCAGTTTTTGAATTTGATCCATCATAGTATACTAGACCCCTTGGACCCACTTCATATGTGTAAAGCTTGGTGACATCGAGCAATCCATCAGGTTTACAAATTGCTTGAGGTGCCTGAGACATGATCCAACCATCATCAGAGGTGTTCCTCCAGGTGGCTATGTATCATCAATCTTAGAACCAAGATGAGGCCTTTTCCTTGCATTTTTAGGTAATTTTCCTTATCGTCTGTCAATTCAATAGTTTATTTGATGCATTTTCCATTGTTTTATTGTAGATCTAAGTTGATTACAGTATGCAGGAGCTTAGAGCTCTAGCCATCATTTCCAACTATCAACCCTTTCTTCTGACCCACTATCGTCATCACTACATTCCTCTTGTCTTTCTCCATACTCCACTCTATTCATCCACCTCAAATCCTTATGATTCGAGTCCGACCATCTACTTCCATTGTATATCGTCGAAGATGCACCACCTTGCTCCATTTCATGCTGAATTCGCCTAATAACAACTCTGATCACCTTTGTTGCACTCCATTCGACGTGGCAGGCCCTCATCTTCACTTTGAGAACTTTGAAAGGCCTCCATGTGGATGGAGCTGAGCTCCATCGTCGGAGGATGGAGCCCTTGTGCTACCTTCTTCCTTGTTCTTCCAGGAGTGTTCAATGCCATCAGATCTTGTCCCTCGCCCAGATTGCATAGTTGATATCAGATCTTAAGAGCCTTAGACCGTTGGATTACTTGCAAGATCTAATCTCAGTAGCTAAGCCACGTAGGGGTATAAGTCATCTAATGAGCGACATGTGCCCAAGTGGAGAAAGTGGAGGGTATTTTGCATTATAACTCTCCCTGATTTTTTTATTTAATTTTAATATTCAATCATTTTCTGTAGCGTAATAGTTTTTGAACTTTTTGCAAGTGGACCCCTAACTTTCTTAGATATTATATTTTTCTCCCTTAACAGGTCACCTCAGTGCCTGTAAGCATGAGGACCTGGAATTTTTGCACTTAAACCCTCTTTAGTTTAGGTATTTAGGATTAGTATTTAAATTCGTAAATATAGTGTTATATTTTGGGGACAATTAGACGAAGATCCTTGTACTTTTATGTTATTTCAAATATACCACTGCTAGGTTGCATATATATATATATATATATATATCTTATGATTTTTTATTTTTATTAAATAACTATTGTATGTTATAAATTTTGGGAAATATTTAGTAGATGCGTCTTGACTTGCTCATTCACACTCACATTTTTAGGCTTTTATTGTATTTTACCATTTTTTGTTAGCATTTAATTCCATGTTTGTAAATAAAAATCCAAAAAAAATATAAAATTACTACGCATATATGTTATTATATATACTACCTCCAGAACAAAAATTACAAAAAATATAAAAGAAAAACCTAAAAAGTCACAAAACCACAAAAACTTAGAAAAAAGCAGAAAAATTCATTATATATCCAATAGTTTTCCATTTCTTATTTTTTCTTTGTATTATATACTACATATTAAAATAGTTTTGGGAATTTTTGAACCTATTATATATTTTCAATACGTAAAAAAATTAGGATATCTAAACTGTGCACTATTTTGCAATTTTAAATATTTTAAAACATTATGAAAATTATAAAAATTCTATAAAAAATCCCAAAAACAATTTCAAATTAATTAAAACATAAAAATATTTTATTTCCCTTATTTTGATTTTATTTAACTAATTAAAAATCTCAAAAGCATTTCCCTTTCTCTTGTATTTATCCCTCTCTTATTATATATATATATATATATTCCTTATAGTATTATTATTATATTTTTATTTATAAATATTAAAAATCATAAAAACGTATGCATAATTAAAAATCAAATAAAAAAATTAAAACCCACAAAATAAAAAGTAAAAAATAAAAAGAAAATAATAAAGAATTATGATTGATTAAGCTCAATTAATCTTAATTTCTCAATCAAAATGGTTTGATCTCTATGGTGTGATACTCTATATATTTATACCCTATACACATATATTTCGTAGAGTTAAAATAAAAAAATAGATTTGAATATTTACATTGCTTTGTCATACATTGTGGGTTTGTTGTTGTCTGATCCGAGTTTTCGAGTTGTCGCCTCAGCGACTGATGTGCCAACCTTATTACAACATTAGTCCCTCATAATATCCACTTCAACAATGATCTAGCGACAGAATTTACAAATCAATGACTTGGTTTGTCCCCCCGATACTTAGGGTAAAATATCCCTAAGTATAGATAGAAAGTCAACAAGTGAGAGACAAGCAAGAGAATAAATAAAGAACAATCCGACGGCACTCATCCCCTTATACTTAGGATGAAGTATATCCTAAGTATAACACAGATGAATGGGATGAATGAGATACAGAAGAATGAAAAATTGAAAAAGAATGTAAAAGAAGAGAAGAAGAAAAGGAGGAAATTAATCAAAACATATTTTTGGTTGCATCATTTAAATCTTGTGATGTTTTGAGAGATCTTCATCAAATACAACCTGCATTGAATTGACAATGGCCAGGAATGTATCATGCTATAAATATGGCTTCAGCAACTAACCGTTGACTATAAATGGTTGTAAGTAAGATGATAGTTCTGATATTATAATGCTTCCATTGTCACCACAATTCTGACAATAAATGTCCATGTTATTTAATCTTTAATTTGTGAGAGAATCTATTTAAATTTGCATCAAATACCACACTTTCTATCCAGGCTTGAAAGTCTTTCATTTGATGTGTTGGCAGTGCCAATGTTTGACCTTTTCCTTGTATATCAAGTTGTTATCGTATGCATAGTATTGGAATTCCAACCGCTTGTTTAGATCTACTTTCCTTTTCTGACCACCTTTCTATGACATGAGATTGCAGATGTTTACTGCCCTAAGGGATTTGTTAATCAATTTCATTGGTAGATGGCATGGCTTTCAATATACAAGAGGTAGGGTGATATGCCGAAAGGAAACTTGTAGGCGATCCGATAAGTCCATAGAACTGAAACTAAAAGTTGTGACTAGTTCTTCCTGTCTGGCCTAAAAAGTTTCTGCAATATGGTCTTGATTTCTCTATTGGATAATTCTGCCAATCCATTAGACCAAGGATGATAAGGATATGTGATACGATGATCTATGTCATATTCCTTCACTAATTTCTTCACCTCTTTATTGAAGAAATGGCTACCCCAGTCTGAGATGAGAATATTTGAAATCCCAAACAATGAAATGATGTTGTATTTTAGAAATCGATAGATTGTTCTCCTATCAGTGGCTTGGGCGGGAATATCTTCTACCCAACGACTCACATAATAAACGACAAGAGGGATGTATTCATATACTTGACTGTTGGGAAATGGGCCCATAAATCAATGCCTTAAGCATCGAACACATCAAAGATCTGAGTAAATTTAAGGGGCATGAAGTCTTTAGCACTGAGTGTTCCTCTCATTTTCTGACAATCTGTGTATCCTTTGACATATGTTGCGGTATCCTTGAATAGTGTAGGGCACCGAAGACCACATTATAATATTTTTGTTGCGGTTCTACTTCCATATTAGTGTCCTCCATATTTGAGATTATGATAGTGCTCGAGGACACTAGTGTACTCCTGCTGAGGGATATACATATGCCATATGCAATATGCTCCTACCCTTAAGAGGAATGGTTCTTCCTACTCGTAAAAATGAATGTCGAACAAGAATTTTTCCTTCTTGACTCTCGTCCAATCTTGCGGGACTACGCTAGATACGAGGTAGTTCATAATATCAACATACCAAGAAAGAGATGAAACACTGGGAATCAATACATTAGGAAAGGTCTGCATAATCGGTGTACTGCTCATTTTAGTATCTCAGCATTCTAATGGTCTGCTACTACATTCTGAATTCTAGGATTGTCTCTGATTTCCAAATCAAATTCCTGGAGAAGGGTCCATGAGTAAGAATGATTTGGCATCCTTCTTCTACTGTAAGTATCAGATAGAATAGTGCTCAATATAGACGATGAATTTTGATCCAAGAAAATATGATCTGAATTTTTACAGGATGAATATCACTGCTAACAATTCTTTATCTATAACTACATAGTTTTTCTGTGTGCATCATCTAATATTTTGTAGGTATAGTGAATGTAATAGGGTAATTTGTCTCTTCTTTGTCCTAACACAGCAAAATCTGATGTGTCCATCATGATATTGAATGGGAGAGACCAATCAAGTGGTTGTAGGATAGGATAAAATGACAAGATCTTTCAATTGATGAAATGATTGGAGGACCTTCTGATCAACATTGAAATCCATCTCCTTTCACAATAGCTCTGTAAGAGGTCAGGCAATCTTGTTGAAGCCCTTGATAAATCTTCGATAGAAACCAACATGCCCGAGGAAAGATCTTACATTCTTGATTGTTTAAGGTGGCTCAAGTTTAGCAATCACATTCACCTTTGACGGGTCGACTTCCATGTCATGCTCGGAAACAACATGGCCCATCATGATTCCTTCTGTGACCATTAAGGGACTATTTTCCCATGATAACACCATATTGACTTCACGACATTTCTGAAGCACTCTGTCTAGGTATGCAAGACAAGAATCGAAACAGTCACTGTATACTGAGAAATCATCCATGAACACCTTGAGAAAGCTACTGACCATATTGGCAAAAACGACTAGCATACACCTTCAAAATGCAACATGTACATTGCATAATCCAAAGGTCATTCTCTTGAAGGCATAGGTGCCCAATGAACAAGTAAATGTAGTCTTCTTTTGTTCTTCAGGGGCAGTCACCACTTGGTTGTACCCAGAGTACTCATCTTAAAAGCATAAGAACTCCTTTCCTGCTAATCTTTTAAGCACGGGATCAATGGGAGATAGAGGAAAGTGGTACTTCTTGGTTTTCGCATTCAAGTGTTGATAATCAACACATACGTGCCATGATGTCGATACTCGAGTAGAAATCTCCTCTCCTTGTTGATTAGAAATCATGGTGATCCCTGATTTCTTTAAACTACAAGCAATGGGCTCACCTACTTTGAGTCAGACATGGGATAAATGAATCCAGCTTCACACAACTTCGTGATTTCTTTCATGACATGATTTCTTTCATGATGAAGTCTCATAGGTTATAGTTCAACCTTCACTAAAATTTGCAGGATGATTTGCAATCATCTTATAGATAGATATGGTGTGAACACATGGCTGGATTTATTCCTCGGAGATTTGAAACTTTCCAACCAAATGCCTTGCAGTTCTTCTCTAAAATCTCAAGCATACGAGATTCCTGATCCAGGGTTATCATGTTGCTGATGATGATTGAATACATGTTCTACTCACCTATAAGAAAGCATACTTTAGACCTGTCAGGAGCTGTTTCAATTTAGGTAATTGTTTAGTCAGCTCAATGGATACTTCAGAAACAATACTGGTAGGTGCATGATCTACTGAAAATAAGGAGGCATTGTCCACCTATGTCACTCTTGGCACAAATAACAATGTCCTGAATAAATTTGCAATGAATCCATCATGTTTGGTTTAGCTTGAATCTTCTTCGAATAAGCTGATCAGTGAATCTAACTCATTCTCCCAGTTGGCAAAGGAGCAAGGATGGACTATGCTTTCCAGGTCCTCCTCTTAAGAGAGGATTTCCTATGTAAAAATTTCATTCAATGAGATATGTTAATCATTGATATCCACAACAATGACATAGTCTTCTGCTGATGCTCCTGGCTTCCCTTCATCAGATGTGGTCTCGGTGACTTTTGGCTCATTGATCATGTCCATATCGACTCTTTCACTGCAGGAGCAGAACGTGATCCTTCCAGACCCATAATCAACTATCATTTCGACGATTCAAAGGCACAACCAATCGAGAATAGTTGGAGTCTGGAGTAACCTATATAGATAAAGTTTATCTATATATACATATAATGTATATATTTAATTAATTAAGTGTACATATAAAATCAAAAAAATATAATAAAAATAGCTAAATGTGTATTAAAATAAATCAAAGATATAGAAAATATATATAAAAAACAATAAAAATGTATAACACAAAATAAAAATACCCAAATACATGTATATACACCTATATTTTACTTATAAATATTGACTTGTAACAAAAGGCCTCGAAAAATAAATAAAAATAAGAATAAAATACTATAGAAAATTACATATTTTTTCATGTTTTCACCAAAATTTAGTAAAATCATTTGATATTTTTTATTGATTTATTAAATCATTTCTACTTGGGAATTTTTTGGTAAGTCCATGTGGACCAACCAGAAGCCTTCCCACGTTGACCTCAGGTCAACTTCCCCTCCGCCTCCTCTGACTCATCTGACACCTCGAGTCCCACATTTATCACCCTTTTCCTAGGATCCCTAATGATCAATTTGCCTCCTGCCTTGAACATCGTCTGAGCCTTGACATTCTAGATCATTGATCGATCTTCAGGAGCATTGGATCTTCATCGACTCATTCTGCATCTACCTCGCAAGTCATACATTCAGTCAACCTATAAGTAAACTCTTCCAACTTCGCCACCTAGTTTGATCCACTTTTGATCGGTCTTAGACCCTTATGTCCCCAGAATCCCTTTGCCTTGGTGTAAACAAGTGGAGGAGCGTATTTGCAGTGAGGAGGAAGATCGGAGGTGGTGATCCACCTATTGTTGGAGGAGCTCCGTTGGTTGGTTCCATCTCCTCAACTCTGATCGAGTTGAGGCCATATCTCTCCATCCTTAGGTTATTCCTTAGCCCTCTTTTCATTCCTTACTTTCAATTCCAAGTTTAATCACATCTTTAGCCGTAAAATCAAAAAATCCCCTATTGCCTAGATCTTGAGATCCAGACTAATTCGTCGTGATCTGACCATTACATTGCCTTGATTTCTACTCCATTCGAATCCCCTTCATGTTCTCCGTCGATTCCCCATCTACAAACCCATATCCACTATAGATCTGGGATCCGAGCTTTACCTCTGCCACCCTTCATCGGAGCTACATCGCCACCTCGCCCCAGTTACTTTTGCTTCACCCTTAGTTCAAGGAGATAGCCCTCAAACCAGGGACATTTTTGGTGCAGGTTACGAGCCTTGGCAACCCATCTGGAACCCAAGTGAAGACCTGGAGCAGATCTACATAGTCTGGAGTAGTTTGAGCTCCTAGGGTGTCACTGACTTCATCGGAGACGGCTACTACACACATAGGAGGTTCGACAAATTGTTGGGCCTATAGGAGGAGAGATCCAACGCTGGAGCACAGAGGAATGTCGATTAAAGCATGCTAGAGTGTCGCGACCCCAATTCTGGGCCGTCGGATTCTCCCATAACTGGATTTGGTTACTCAGCAATAATATATTCAGCAATCACAACTAACATTCAGAAACAGACTGCAAATAAAGTGGTGCCCTCTGGGCCGCCCACGTGGCCATGTCTCCTTCCTACACCTGGCTTCCCCTGGACCATAGGATGCACGCCAACCGCCTCCATCTCTGCCTTTCACTTTCGCCTCGCCCGCTAGCCATTCGATCGGGTCCAGGATGCAATCTCATCCACTCCTTATCGCCTCATCCCCAACCGTTAGATTCTTCGCTTATCCTACGGCCTCCCACGCGCCACGTCGCATCTTCACACCAGCCATCAGATCATCAAGTCATCCAATGCCCTTCCATGTGCCACCTCACCCCGCTCTCTCGCACCGTCGATCGACCCTATGATCTAATCCCCGCCGTTCACTCTCACTTCGCTTCCAGCCGACCGATCAAATCTCATGATCTAATCTCCATCTTTCACCCGCGCTTCCATCCTACCCGTCGGATCACTAGATCCAACGGTTGGGAGGTCGTCTCCTACCTCTGTAACCCCTTCTCTCTCAGGCATTACGCCTCGCCAAACCTCCTCCCCCTTCCATTTTTAGCCGTCGCTCCAGCCACCTCCTTCCTCTCCTAACACTTCCCCCTCACAGCCCTCTCCTCCTCCCATCTTGCGTAACCCCCAAGACACCCTCCATCGCTCCATACAATCAATCTCCCCCATTCGAAACCGTCAGCTCGCTCACACAGACAACCATCTTCCTCCGCCTATAAAGCTTTGCCCACCACCTCCGTTCACCGCATCCACCATTCTGGGGCTTCGGCCCAGCCTCCGGCTCACCAGTGACAGTGGAGGAGCCCTCGCAAGGAGGCGACGACGGCCGATCATCCCCTGGTGTGATCCATGGTCATGTGACCATGTTGCAACCTCCCCGTGCGTCGCTGAGCACCGAAGACTGGCTACCTTCGTCGTGTGACGACCGGAGTAGCGATTGCTGCTCAGCCCAAGCTGCTTCCTCCCCCAAGGTTTACCTCTCCGACGAGGTCCCCTCTCCCCTTCTTTTTCCTTATTTTCTCCTAATTTATTCACCATATACCATCGCTTCCACCCTCACCTGATCACCCCACGACATCCATCTGACCACCAGCATCCTCGCCAATCCCCCTCCCTTCTCCAGAACCTCCCTCAGATCTGACCCCCTTCTACTCCTCCTCGCCGGAGATGAAGATGCAGGCCATCGCCTCCCATCACCTCCACGGCCTTCCACTCACCTCACACGTACTCACACACCATGTGCTTTGGATAAGCTAACACTTGCAGGTACTTCCATTGTCATTGGTCGGAGATCATAACGGAGCTTCGTCGAGCTAATTGCCTCCGGCGAGGCTTCGTCGAATCCAAGTTCAGACCATTCCCGGTGCCTCGCCGGATCCCCACCATCTCCGCTAGTTGCCCAGCCAGCCTCACTGATCGGCGGGCGTGCGAATGGTGCGTGGCGGAGCTCCATCGACCTCGCCGGATCCCCGCCTCCTCCGGCAGCTTGCGGAGGAGAAAGAACTTACAGGTGTCGTCCGATCATCGGGATCGGATGGCTATGATGAATCCACGTGGTGATCCGGGCCTCAGTCCGCTTCAACTGGCATGGGTCCACCGAACCTCGAGCCGAACCATCTAATGAAGCCACGTGGCTCGAGCCTGAGGCAACTTCCCGAGCCTAGGCTCCTCACGCACGTGAAGGCCTGGGTAAATTGCACGAAAGACCCTGATATTTTTTATAATTGCATAATTGTCCCAGGCACGTGCCTTACGTTGGGTGCCTAGGTATTTTATAGGGAAGCCCTTAAAGTTTTGAAGATTTGCAAAAAGGTCCCCGCGCATATGGGAAATTGCACAGGACACCTATTGGTTTTTGGTATTTACATTTAGGTCCCTCCAAGGACATAAATGTAATATTTATCATTTATTTTTCTTGCATTTATATTACAATTATGCCCCTGCATTATCTTTAGTATAACTTGAGCATCGTAGGTCCAAATTGCATGATTTTAGTGTCGTTTTGATCCTTGTTTCTTCCTCTACATCATAGCATGTTTAATTTTCTCATCTGCCACTATTTTAAATGAACTGAATTTTTGTTTTAGGTGATGACCTTGTTCCATTATCCTTGCTCTGATTTGATGGTTGTTTTTAATATTGTGATTAAAACGATACTGATTTCCATTTCTATTTTGTTGCTCATAATTATCTAGGATATATTTGTAATCTTCTATCTGCATATAAATTCCCCTATATCATTTTCATGCAACTTCTTTAAATTGCATAAAAATCGACTGAAAATTGCATACATCGTGGGATTGCATTGTAATTAGCAAAGTGCATCATACAGACCTGAAATTGAGAATTGTTCACACATGTGCTTCATGAATCAAAAATTCGATAGATAAACTAAGTAGTTGTGTCCTTATGTTCGACCTTGGTAGACTTGCCAAGTATAAATACTCCACAACATTCAAAGATTGTGGTTTTTGCTGAACTGAATTCGCCTCCTATACTACGATAATTACTCATTTTAAAAGAGGTGAATTTCACGTTCACCAAATGGCACCGTTGCCGGGGACACGGCTTAACTTAATTGTTGAATTTTGATTTTCTTTGTCTTATATTTTCAATTATTATAGGTCCTCATTTCATGCATCATTTTTGCATCATGTGATGATCAATCTCCTCCGTATTTTTCTAACTTTTCTCTTTTGTGGCAGGATCCATGAAAATCAAGGACGCTTGATCTTCATGGAGGCGTGAGGTCGAACACCCCGCTAAAGAGGTTGCAGATTAATTTGGGAAGAAAGTAGGGATTTTAATCTGTCAACCTGCATTTGCATCATGTATAAAAAAACTTGCATGTGCATATTTATTTCCAGTTGTTGCATGTCATAAAAAAAGAGAAGTAGATTACTTGATGATCTACCCCCCCCTCCCACACACACACACACTTGCACATACACACTCACCCCCCCCCCTTATCTCCCTCTGTATATTTCACACACACTCTCTCTGTGTGTGTATATTTCACCAACCCCCCCTAACCCTCCACCCTTGTATCATAGTACAAATCCCCCCTAACTCAGACCTTACTTAGGCTATTTGTAGCCTAAGTTTAGGGGGGACCTGCCTGCTTATCCCTCCCTCGTATTACCTTCTTGTACTTAAGTCAATTTTCGACCAAAGTATAAAGGGATCCTCCTCCTCAGTTCCGCTATATCACCTTATATTTGATCGAGCCTTGTCTTCATAGCACTTGTGCTATGAGGACATAGCAAAATTTAAGTATAGGGGGGTATACCATATATTACTGTATATTTATTTTAGTCATAACTCGTATTTTTAAACTTTTTGAAAATTTTGTTTTCGGGCTTGGCTTTGGTAAACCTATGAACTGAGTTTTTGTAAAAACTTGTAAAAATGTTTTCTTACAATTGAGGGATTAATCTATGTAAATAACCCTTTTTCAAAAAAGAAAAAGAAAAGAAATATATGAAAATTGAAAATTGAAAAACTTTCTTTGAATTAAACTATGACTACTAGGCTTAGTTAGTAGACACTTTCAGTGAGGGAACTTCAGTCTCCCTTAGCAGAGTGGGTGGTTTAAAGGACACCGCATACGGCTCCGTCCTTAAGGATCACGGGTTCGTTTATCGGCTCCTACTTACACCCATACTGGCTGAGAATAGATACTTTTATTCATTTGAGCCTGGGACAGTCATTGTCTCTCCAAAGAAGTTTAAAAAATTTTTTGAAAAATTAAAATCCATAAAAATATGCAAAAGTCAAAAATCACTAACCAAGGAGTTGGTGTATTCTTGACACATTCACACTCACTCAAGGCTTGAGGATTTTGAGGACACTGGATATCTGCGATCTTGGAAGTCTGATTAACATGCCTTAGTCACTAGGGTTTTTAAACTTAATTGTCCACACTTCCCTAGTTTGAAAGATTTGAGCGCTATATTGCACTCTTCATCTCTACCTTTAAAAGAATATGATCAGCACAATCACCTCCACAACTGCATGATTGATGAGATGAGTTGAGTTATCACTTGAGGAACTAGGATTAGAGATTTGAGTTTAGACCCAGTCTCACGATATTCGAGGATGGGATAAAGTTAATGAAGGCTTCAGAAAACCTCAGTGTCAGCAAAACCCTAGCCAGTATGTGAACAAGATTCATATGTTATCTCTTTGATATTTACCTAAAGTGCCAGGGTGTGATCAAAACTTAATGAATATTGTTAATCAGTGTGCGCCAACTTTTGGTAAAAGCAGTGGAGCTAGCCAACAAAAGCAATGAAATGTCAAAGAAAAAGCTCTATCATCTAAGTCAAATATTAAATGAGCTTCCACCAATAGCGAGCGCTCCCAAACATTTTTAAAGTGTCCACTTGGATCAAGCGCTAATTAGGACCAGGAGTCAGGCTGACACCGAAAAAGGGCTATGCATCATAAATGCTACAAGTTGGGGTGTCGAAGGTATCTTAGATACTCAAAAGAGACACACCCTTGTGTACTCCCAAAAAAACAAGTGTAGACGACTCCAACTCTCTTGACGGGCACACTGGTCAACAATCTGAAAAAAATTTACATGTGTTGAGTAAAAAGGCACTCGAGAGGCCCCTTGTTCCAATGTGAGGGAGAGAAAAATAAACACAATCCTATACCCTCCATCATCTGGCCGTCCATCTACACTTTCAAGTCTGACAAACTAATGAGGCGGTTGACTGAAGCAAGAATAGACTTATTCCCTAGTATTAAGGATGAGGTCTAGAGGAGAGTCTTTGGGACTGGAACTTTGGGTGATGTCTAGACTTGACTCTCATGAAATGCTAACACTAAATTTCATATCCTTATACTATACGTACAAAATGAGAGCCTGATAATTAAAGAAGTTGGATTCCTTCTGACTAGAGCATGGATAAACTAAGAATTTTAGGATCACTCATGTCAAGGGTCTTTGAAAGATTGAGCCTTGAAATATTCACTTGCACTGTCAGGAATTTAGCCGACTCCTCCAATCTTTAGATGCTCGAGGACGAGCATGGTTTAAGTATAGGGATATGATGAATCTCGTATTCATCATGCTAAAAGCTGCAAAATAAACCTCTTGCTTAATCAATCCAATAAAAAACACCATTAATTCCTTATTATTATCCTAAATTATATTGTGTATAATTAACCTTAATTAATTGTATTTAAATTTCTTTATTTTTCTTGTAATTATTTTATCATTAGAAACCCCTAACAATTAGGTCGAGTAATAGTCCATAATTCACTGACCATTAAAAAGACAAGAAAATACAAAAACATCTCAAAGCCAAAAAACCGGTATTTTTATCCCCCTTAAAAATACCCCAAAAAATACTCTTTGTACAAATGACCTCTTTTAGCTTTTTGTCCAACATGAAACTTGTAGATCTCGTCGAGACGGGCAACTTTCATGTTTTGACTTTTTCTAATTTTACCTCTAACTATTTATTCCATTTTTATCTTTGTACTTATTCTCTGAATTTTCTCATTGGGCCACGTTGCGCCCTCTGGGCCGCCCACGTGGCCGCATCTCCTTCCGACACCTGGCTTCCCCCGGATTGTAGGATGCACGCCAACCGCCTCCATCTCTGCCCTTCACTTCCGCCTCGCCCGCTAGCCGTCCGATCGGGTCCAAGATGCAATCTCATCCACTCCTTAGCGCCTCATCCCCAGCCGTTAGATTCTTCCCTTATCCTACGGCCTCCCGCGCTCCACGTCGCATCTTCACATCATCCGTCAGATCCTCAAGTCATCCAACGCCCTTCCATGTGCCACCTCACCCTGCTCTCTCGCACTGTCGATCAGCCCTATGATCTAATCCCCGTCGTTCACTCTCGCTTCGCTTCCAGCCGACCGATCAGATCTCATGATTTGATCTCCACCTTTCGCCCGCGCTTCCATCCGAGCCGTCGGATCGCTAGATCCAACGGCTGGGAGGTCATCTCCTACCTCTGTAACCCCCTCTCTCCCATGCGTTACGCCTCGCCAAACCTCTTCCCCCTTCCATTTTTAACCGTCGCTCCAGCCACCTCCTTCCTTTCCTAACACCTCCCCCTCACAGCCCTCTCCTCCACCCATCTCGCGTAACCCCCAAGACACCCTCCATCACTCCATACAATCAATCTCCCCCATTCGAAAGCATCGGCCCGCTCACACAAACAACCATCTTCCTCCGCCTATATAGCTTCGCCCACCACCTTCGTTCACCGCATCCACCATTATGGGGCTTCGGCCCAGCCTCCGGCTCTCTGATGACAGCGGAGGAGCCCTCGCATGGAGGCGACGATGGCCGATCATCCCACGATGTGATCCATGGCCATCTGACCATGCTGCGACCGCCCCGTGCGTCGCTGAGCACCGAAGACTGGCTGCCTTCGTCGTACGAAGACCGGAGCAGCGATTGTTTCTCAGC
Organism: Ottelia alismoides; assembly: GCA_037367405.1. Classification (NCBI taxonomy): domain Eukaryota; kingdom Viridiplantae; phylum Streptophyta; class Magnoliopsida; order Alismatales; family Hydrocharitaceae; genus Ottelia; species Ottelia alismoides. The sequence continues at coordinate 182,006 of JAZKJV010003888.1, forward strand.
CCAAGTCGCCACCTCCACCAGAGTTCCCCTCTCCGACGAGGTCCCCTCTCCCCTTCTTTTTCCTTATTTTCTCCTAATTTATTCACTGTATACCATCGCTGCCACCCTAACCTGATCAACCCACGACATCCACCCGACCACCAACATCCTCGCCAACCACCCTCCCTTCTCCAAAACCTCCCTCAGATCCGACCCCCTTCTACTCCACCTCGCCGGAGAAGAAGATGCAGGCCACCACCTCCCGTCACCTCTACGGCCTTCCACTCACCTCACACGCACTCACACACCCTGTGCGTCGGCTAAGCTAACACTTGCACGTACTTCCATCGTCCTTGGCCGGAGATCATAACGGAGCTCTGTCGAGCTAATTGCCTCCGACGAGGCTTCGTCGACTCCAAGTTCAGACCATTCCCGAAGCCTCGCTGGATCCCCACCATCTCCGTCAGCTGCCCAGCCAGCCTCTCTCACCGGCAGGCGTGCGAATGGCGTGTAGCAGAGCTCCATCGACCTCTCCGGATCCCCGCCTCCTCCGGCAGCTTGCGGAGGAGCAAGAAATTACAGATGTCGTCCGATCATCGGGATCGGATGGCTACGATAAAGCCACGTGGTGATCCGAGCCTTAGTCCGCTCCAACTGGCTCGGGTCCACCGAACCTCGAGCCGAACCATCTAATGAAGCCACATGGCCTGAGCCTGAGGCAACTTCCCGAGCCTAGGCCCCTCACGTACGACGCATGTGAAGGCCTGGGTAAATTGCATGAAGGACCCTGATATTTTTGATAATTGCAGAAAGGTTGCAGGCACGTGGCTCATGTGGGTGCCTGGGTATTTTATAGGGAAGCCCTCAAATCTTTGACGATTTGCAAAAAGGTCCCCGCGCATATGGGAAATTACACAAGACCCCTGCCGGTTTTTGGTATTTACATTTAGGTCCCTCCAGGGACCTAAATGTAATATTTATCATTTATTTTTCTTGCATTTATATTACAATTATGGCCCTGAATTATATTTAGCATAACGTGAGCATCGTAGGTCCAAATTGCATGATTTTAGTGTCGTTTTGATCCTTGTTTCTTCCTCTACATCATAGCATGTTTAATTTTCTCATCTGCCACTATTTTAAATGAAGTGAATTTTTGTGATAGATGATGACCTTGTTCCATTGTCCTTGCTCTGATCTGATGGTTGTTTTTAATATTGTGATTAAAACGATACTGATTTCCATTTCTATTTTGTTGCTCATAATTATTTAGGGTATATTTGTAATCTTCTATCTGCATATAAATCCCCCTACATTATTTCCATGCATCTTCTTTAAATTGCATAAAAATAGACTAAAAATTGCATACATCATGGCATTGCATTGTAATTGGCATAGTGCATCATACAAACCTGAAATTGAGAATTATTCACACATGGCTTAATGAATCAAAAATTCGATAGATAAACTAAGTAGTTGTGTCCTTGTGTTCGACCTTGGCAGACTTGCCAAGTATAAATACTCCACAACATTCAAAAGATTGTGGTTTTTGCTGAATCGAATTTGCCTCCTATACTACGATAATTATTCATTCTTAAAGAGGCGAATTTCGCGTTCATCAAATGGCGTCGTTGCCGGGGACACGGCTTAACTTAAGTATTGAATTTTGATTTTCTTTTTCTAATAATTTCAATTATTATAGGTCCTCATTTCATGCATCATTTTTGCATCATGTGCTGATCAATCTCCTCCATATTTTTCTAACTTTTCTCTTTTGTGGCAGCACCCATGAAAATCGAGGGCGCTTGATCTTCATGGAGGCATGAGGTCGAATACCCCCACTGAAAAAGGCTGTCGAAGAGTTTGGGAAGAAAGTAGGGATTTTAATTAGTCAACCTGCATTTGCATCCTGTATAAAAAAACTTGCATGTGTATATTTATTTCCAGTTGTTGCATGTGGTAAAAAAGAGAGAAGTAGATCACTTGATGATCTACCCCCTCCCCCCCCCAACACGCACACACTTGCACATACACACTCACCCCCTCCACCCCATCTCCCTCTGTATATTTCACACACACTCTCTCTCTCTGTCCCCCCCCCCCCAACCCTCCACCCTTGTATCATAGTACATATCCCCCCCAACTCAGATTTTACTTAGGCTATTTGTAGCCTAAGTATAGGGGGGACCTGCATGCTCATCCCTCCCTCGTATTACCTTCTTGTACTTAAGTCAATTTTTGACCTAAGTATAGGGGGACCCTCCTCCTCACTTCCGCTATATCACCTTATATTTGATCGATCCTTGGCTTCATAACACTTGTGCTATGAGGACATAACAAAATTTAAGTACAGGGGGTATATCGTATATTACTGTATATTTACTTTAGTCATAACTCGTATTTTTAAACTTTTTGAAAAAAAAATTCGGGCTTGGCTTTGGTAAATCTATGAACTGAGTTTTTGTAAAAACTTGTAAAAATGTTTTCATACAATTGAGGGATTAATCTGTGTAAATAAACCTTTTTCAAAATAAGAAAAAGAAAAGAAACATATGAACAATGAAAAATTGAAAAACTTTCTTTGAATTAGACTCTGACTACTAGGCTTAGTAGACACTATCAGTGAGGGAACTTCAGTCTCCCTTAGCAGAGTGGGAGGTTTAAAGGACATCGCATATGGCTCCTTCCTTAAGGATCACGGGTCCGTTTATCAGCTCGTACTTACACCCATACTGGTTGAGAATAGATACTTTTATTCATTTGAGTCTGGGACAGTCATTATCTCTCCAAAGAATTTAAAATTAATTTTGAAAAATTAAAATCCTTAAAAATCTGCAAAAGTCAAAAATCACTAACAAAGGAGTTGGCGTATTCCTGACACATTCACACTCACTCGAGGTTTGAGGATTTTGAGGACATTTGATATCTGCGATCTTGGAAGTCTGAGTTAACATGCCTTAGTCACTAGGGTTTTGAAACTTAATTGTCCACACTTCCCTAGTTTGAAAGATTTGAGTGCTATATTGCACTCTTCATCTCTACCTTTAAAAGAATATGATCAGCACAATCACCTCCACAACTGCATGATTGATGAGATGAGTTGAGTTATCACTTGAGGAACTAGGACTAGAGATTTGAGTTTAGACCCGATCTGATGATATTCGAGGATGGGATAAAGGTAATGAAGGCTTCAAAAAACCGAAGTGTCAGCAAAACCCTAGCCAATATGTGAACAAGATTCATATGCTATCTCTTTGATATTTACCTAAAGTGCTAGGGTGTGATGAAACTTAATGAATATTGTTGATTAGTGTGCGCCAACTTTTGCTAAAAGCAGTGGAGCTAGCCAACAAAAGCAATAAAATGTCAAAGAAAAATCTCTATCATCTAAGTCAAATATTAAATGAGCTTCCACCAATGGCGAGCGCTCCCAAACATTTTTAAGGTGTCCACTTGGAGCAAGCGCTAATTAGGACCAGGAGTCGGGCTGACACCGAAAAAGGGCTCTACATCGTAAATGCTACAAGTCTGGGTGTCGAAGGTATCTTAGATACTCAAAAGAGACACACCCCGGTGTACTCCCAGAAATACAAGTGCAGACGACTCCAACTCTCTTGACGGACACACTGGTCAACAATCTAAAAAAAATTTACATGTGTTGAGTAAAAAGGCACTCGAGAGGCCCCTTGTTCCAATGTGAGGGAGAGAAAAATAAACACAATCCTATACCCTCCATCATCTGGTCATCCATCTACACTTTCAAGTCTGACAAACTAATGAGGCGGTTGACTGAAGCAATAATAGACTTATTCCCTAGTATTGAGGATGAGGTCTAGAGGAGAGTCTTTGGGACTAGAACTTTGGGTGATGTCTAGACTTGACTCTCATGAAATGCAGTACACTAAATTTCACATCCTTATACTATACGTACAAAATGAGAGTCTGATAATTAGAAAAGTTGGATTCCTTTCCGACTAGAGCGTGTATAAACTAAGAATTTTAGGATCACTCCGGTCAAGGGTCTTTGAAAGATTGAGCCTTGAAATCTTCACTTGCACTGTCAGGAATTTAGCTGACTCCTCCAATCTTTAGATGCTCGAGGACGAGCATGGTTTAAGTATAGGGTTACGATGAATCTCGTATTCATCATGCTAAAAGCCGCAAAATAAACACCCTTGCTTAATCAATTCAATAAAAATCACCATTAATTCCTTATTATTATCCTAAATTATATTGTGTATAATTAACCTTAATTAATTGTATTTAAATTTCTTTATTTTTTTATTTATTTTATCATTAGAAACCCCTAAAAATTAGGTCGGGTAATAGTCCATAATTCACTAACCATTAAAAAGACAAGAAAATACAAAAACATCTCAAAACCAAAAAGCCGGTATTTTTATCCCCTTAAAAATTCCCCCAAAAATACTCTTTGTACAAATGACTTCTTTTGGCTTTTTGTCCAACATGAAACTTGTAGATCTCGTCGAGACGAGCAACTTTCATGTTTTGACTTTTTTCTAATTTTGCCTCTCATTATTTATTCCATATTTATCTTTGTATTTATTCTCTGAATTTTCTCATTGGGCCACGTGGCGCCCTCTGGGCCACCCACGTGGCCACGTCTCCTTCCTACATCTTGCTTCCCCCGGACCGTAGGATGCATGCCAACCGCCTCCATCTCTGCCCTTCACTTCCGCCTCACCCACTAGCCGTCCGATCGGGTCCAGGATGCAATCTCATCCACTCCTTAGCGCCTCATCCCCAGCCGTTAGATTCTTCCCTTATCCTACATCCTCCCGCGCGCCTCGTCGCATCTTCACACCAGCAACCAAGTCTTGTACATTTACATGCACAGTCAGGGAAACAACCAACTTATTTATTCTTTATTTGGTCAAGGACTCATCAAGTCATCCAACGCCCTACCATGTGCCTCCTCACCCTGCTCTCTCGCACTGTTGATCAGCCCTATGATCTAATCCCCGCCATTCACTCTCGCTTCGCTTCCAGCCGATCGATCATATCTCATGATTTGATCTCCACCTTTCGCTCGCGCTTCCATCCTAGCCGTCGGATCGCTAGATCCAACGGCTGGGAGGTCATATCCTACCTCTGTAACCCCCTCTCTCCCAGGTGTTACGCCTCGCCAAACCTCCTCCCCCTTCCATTTTTAGCCATCTCTCCAGCCACCCCCTTCCTCTCCTAACGCCTCCCACTCACAGCCCTCTCCTCCGCCCATCTCGCGTAACCCCCAAGACACCCTCCATCACTCCATACAATCAATCTCCCCCATTCAAAAGCGTCGGCCCGCTCATACAAAAAACCATCTTCCTCCGCCTATAAAGCTTCGACCACCACCTCTGTTCACCGCATCCACCATTTTGGGGCTTCGACCCAGCCTCCTGCTCTACGATGACAGCGGACGAGCCCTCGCATGGAGGCGACGACGACCCATATTCCCCCGGTGTGATCCATGGTCATCTGACCATGCTGCGACTGCCTCGTGTGTCGCTGAGCACCGAAGACTGGTTGCCTTCGTCATGCGACGACCAGAGCAGCGATTGTTGCTCGGCCCAAGTCGCCTCCTCCATCAGGGTTCCCCTCTCCGACGAGGTCCCCTCTCCCCTTCTTTATCCTTATTTTCTCCTAATTTATTCACCGTATACCATCGCTTCCAACCTTACCTGATCACCCCACGACATCCACCCGACCATTAGTATCCTTGCCAACTCCCCTCCCTTCTCCAGAACCTCCCTCAGATCTGACCCCCCTTCTACTCCACCTTACCGGAGAAGAAGATGCAGGCCACCGCCTCCCGTCACCTCTACGGCCTTCTACTCACCTCATACGCACTCACACACCATGTGCTTCGCCTAAGCTAACACTTGCACGTACTTCCATCGTCATTGGCCGAAGATCATAACAGAGCTCTGTCGAGCTATTTGCCTCCGGCGAGGCTTCGTCAAATCCAAGTTCACAACATTCCCGGAGCCGCGTTGGATCCCCATCATCTTCGCCAGTTGCCCAGCCAGTCTCTCTGACCGGCAGGCGTGCGAATGGCGCGTGGCGGAGCTCCATCGACCTCGTCGGATTCCCGCCTCCTCCGGCAGCTTGCGGAGGAGCAAGAACTTACAGGTGTCGTCCGATCATCGGGATTGGATGGCTACGATGAAGCCACGTGGTGATCCGGGCCTCAGTCCGCTCCAACTGGCTCGGGTCCACCGAACCTCGAGATGAACCATCTAATGAAGCCACGTGGCCCGAGCCTGAGGCAACTTCCCGAGCCTAGGCCCCTCACGTGCGACGCACGTGAAGGCCTGGGTAAATTGCACGAAGGACCCTGATATTTTTTATAATGGCAGAAAGGTCCCATGCACGTGCCTTACGTGGGTGCTTGGGTATTTTACAGGGAGGCCCTCAAAGTTTTGAAGATTTGCAAAAAGGTCCCCATGCATATGGGAAATTGCACAGGACCCCTGCCGGATTTTGGTATTTACATTTAGGTCCCTCCAAGGACTAAAATGTAATATTTATCATTTATTTTTCTTGCATTTATATTACAATTATGGCGTTGAATTATCTTTAGCATAACTTAAGCATCGTAGGTCCAAATTGCATGATTTTAGTGTTGTTTTGATCCGTATTTCTTCCTCTACATCATAGCATGTTTAATTTTCTCATCTGCCACCGTTTTAAATGAAGTGAATTTTTGTGATAGATGATGACCTTGTTCCATTGTCCTTGCTCTGATCTGATGGTTGTTTTTAATATTGTGATTAAAACGATACTGATTTCCATTTCTATTTTGTTGCTCATAATTATTCAGGGTATATTTGTAATCTTCTATCTGCATATAAATTCCCCTACATTATTTTCATGCATCTTCTTTAAATTGCATAAAAATTGACTAAAAATTGCATACATCATGGCATTGCATTATAATTAGCATAGTGCATCATACAGACCTCAAATTGAGAATTATTCACACATGTGCTTCATGAATCAAAAATTCGATAGATAAACTAAGTAGTTGTGTCCTTGTGTTCAAACTTGGTAGACTTGCCAAGTATAAATACTCCACAACATTCAAAGATTGTGGTTTTTGCTGAACCGAATTTGCCTCCTATACTACGATAATTATTCATTCTTAAAGAGGTGAATTTCGCGTTCATCAAATGGCGTCGTTGCCGGGGACACGGCTTAACTTAACTGTTGAATTTTGATTTTTTTTGTCTAATATTTTCAATTATTATAGGTCCTCATTTCATGCATCAATTTTGCATTATGTGTTGATCAATCTCCTCCATATTTTTCTAACTTTTCTCTTTTGTGGCAGGGCCCATGAAAATCGAGGACGCTTGATCTTCATGGAAGCGTGAGGTCGAATAGCCCCGCTGAAGAGGCTGCAGAAGAGTTTGGGAAGAAAGTAGGGATTCTAATCAGTCAACATGCATTTGCATCCTGTATAAAAAAAACATGCATGTGTATATTTATTTCCAGTTGTTGCATGTGATAAAAAAGAGAAGTAGATCACTTGATGATCTACCCCCCCCCCACACACACACACACTTGCACATACACACTCACCCCCCATCTCCCTCTGTATATTTTACACACACACTCTCTCTGTATATTTCAACAACCCCCCCCCAACCCTCCACCCTTGTATCATAGTACAGACCCCCCCCCCCCCCCCCGAACTCAGACCTTACTTAGGCTATTTGTTGCCTAAGTATAGGGGGGACCTGCCTGCTCATCCCTCCCTCGTATTACCTTCTTGTACTTAAGTTAATTTTTTACCAAAGTATAGGGGGACCCTCCTCCTCAGTTCTGCTATATCACCTTATATTTAATCGAGCCTTGGCTTCATAGCACTTGTGCTATGAGGACGTAGCAAAATTTAAGTATAGGGGGGTATACCGTATATTACTGTATATTTACTTTAGTCATAACTCGTATTTTTAAACTTTTTGAAAATTTTGTTTTCGGGCGTGGCTTTGGTAAACCTATGAACTGAGTTTTTGTAAAAAGCTGTAAAAATGTTTTCTTACAATTGAGGGATTAATCTGTGTAAATAACCCTTTTTCAAAAAAAAGAAAAAGAAAAAATATATGAAAAATGAAAAGCTTTCTTTGAATTAGACCTCTGACTACTAGGCTTAGTAGACACTTTCAGTGAGAGAACTTCAGTCTCCCTTAGCAGAGTGGGTGGTTTAAAGGACACCGCATATGGCTCCGTCCTTAAGGATCACAGGTCGTTTATCGGCTCGTACTTACACCCATACTGGCTGAGAGTAGATACTTTTATTCATTTGAGCCTGGGACAGTCATTGTCTCTCCAAAGAATTAAAAAATTGAAAAATTAATATCCACAAAAATCTTCAAAAGTCAAAAATAACACAAAAATCACTAACCAAGGAGTTGGTGTATTCCTGACACATTCACACTCACTCAAGGCTTGAGGATTTTGAGGACACTGGATATCTGCGATCTTGGAAGTCTGAGTTAACATGCCTTAGTCACTAGGGTTTTTAAACTTAATTGTCCGCACTTCCCTAGTTTGAAAGATTTGAGCGCTATATTGCACTCTTCATCTCTACCTTTAAAAGAATATGATCAACACAATCACCTCCACAACTGCATGATTGATGAGATGAGTTGAGTTATCACTTGAGGAACTAGGACTAGAGATTTGAGTTTAGACCCGATCTGATGATATTCGAGAATGGGATAAAGTTAATGAACGCTTCAGAAAACCTGAGTGTCAGCAAAACCCTTGCCAGTATGTGAACAAGATTCATATGCTATCTCTTTGATATTTACCTAAAGTGCCAGGGTGTGATGAAACTTAATGAATATTGTTGATCAGTGTGCACCAACTTTTGGTAAAAGTAGTGGAGCTAGCCAACAAAAGCAATGAAATATCGAAGAAAAAGCTCTATCATCTAAGTCTGGGTGTCGAAGGTATCTTAGATACATAAAAGAGACACACCCCGGTGTACTCACAGAAAAACAAGTGCAGACGACTCCAACTCTCTTGATGTACACACTGGTCAACAATCTAAAAAAATTTTTACATGTGTTGAGTAAAAAGGCACTCGAGAGGCCCCTTGTTCCAATGCGAGGGAGAGAAAAATAAACACAATCCTATACCCTCCATCATTTGGCCGTCCATCTACACTTTCAAGTTTGACAAACTAATGAGACGGTTGACTGAAGCAAGAATAGACTTATTCCCTAGTATTAAGGATGAGGCCTAGAGGAGAGTCTTTGGGACTGGAACTTTGGGTGATGTCTAGACTTGACTCTCATGAAATGCAGTACACTAAATTTCATATCCTTATACTATAAGTACAAAATGAGAGTATGATAATTAGAGAAGATGGATTCCTTCTGACTAGAGCATGGATAAACTAAGAATTTTAGGTTCACTCATATCAAGGGTCTTCGAAAGATTGAGCCTTGAAATCTTCACTTGCACTGTCAGGAATTTAGCCGACTCCTCCAATCTTTAGATGCTCGAGGACGAGCATGGTTTAAGGATAGGGGTATGATGAATCTCGTATTCATCATGCTAAAAGACGCAAAATAAACCCCTTGCTTAATCTATCCCATAAAAATCACCATTAATTCCTTATTATTATCCTAAATTATATTGTGTATAATTAACCTTAATTTATTGTATTTAAATTTCTTTATTTTCTTGTAATTATTTTATCATTAAAACCCTAAAAATTAGGTCAAGTAATAGCCCACAATTCACTGACCATTAAAAAGACAAGAAAATACAAAAACATCTCAAAACCAAAAAGCTGATATTTTTATCCCCCATAAAAAATACCCCCAAAATACTCTTTGTACAAATGACCTCTTTTAGCTTTTTGTCCAACATGAAACTTGTAGATCTCGTCGAGACGAGCAACTTTCATGTTTTGACTTTTTATAATTTTGTCTCTAACTATTTATTCCATATTTATCTTTGTATTTTTTCTCTGAATTTTCTCTTTGGGCCACGTGGCGTCCTCTGGGCCACCCACATGGCCGCGTCTCCTTCCGACACCTGGCTTCCCCCAGACCATAGAATGCACCCCAACCGCCTCCATCTCTGCCTTCTCGCCTGCTAGTCGTCCGATCGGGTCCAGGATGCAATCTCGTCCACTCCTTAGAGACTCATCCCCAGCCGTTAGATTCTTCCCTTATCCTACGGCCTCCCGCGCGCCACGTCGCATCTTCACACCAGCCGTCAGATCATCAAGTCATCCAATGCACTTCCATGTGCCACCTCACCCCGCTCTCTCGCACCATCGATCAACCCTATGATCTAATCCCTGCCATTCACTCTCGCTTCGCTTCCAGCCAACCGATCAGATCTCATGATCTGATCTCTACCTTTCGCCCGTGCTTCCATCCTAGCTGTCAGATCGCTAGATCCAACGGCTAGGAGGTCGTCTCCAACCTCTGTAACCCCCTTTCTCCCAAGCGTTACGCCTCGCCAAACCTCCTCCCCCTTCCATTTTTAGCCGTCGCTCCAGCCATATCCTTCCTCTCCTAACCCCTCCCCCTCACAGCCCTCTCCTCCACCCATCTTGCATAATCACTCCATACAATCAATCTCCCCCATTCGAAAGAGTCGGCCCGCTCACACAGACGGCCATCTTCCTCCGCCTATAAAACTTCGCCCACCACCTCCGTTCACCGCATCCACCATTCTGGGGCTTCGGCGCAGCCTCCAGCTCTCCGATGACAGCTCCCTCGCATGGAGGCGACGATGGCCGATCATCCCCTGGTGTGATCCATAGTCATCTGACCATGCTGTGACCGCCCCGTGCATCGCTGAGTACCGAAGACTGGCTGCCTTCGTCGTGCGACGATCGGAGCAGCGATTGCTGCTCAGCCCAAGCCGCCTCCTCCACCAGGGTTCCCCTCTCCGACGAGGTCCCCTCTCCCCTTCTTTTTCCTTATTTTCTCCTAACTTATTCACCGTATGCCACGCTAACACCCTCACCTGATCCCCCCACGACATCCACCTGACCACCAGCATCCTCGCCAACCCCCCTCCCTTCTCCAGAACCTCCCTCAGATCCGACCCCCTTCTACTCCACCTCACCGGAGAAAAAGATGCAGGCCATCGCCTCACGTCACCTCCACGACCTTCCACTCACCTCACACACACTCACACATCATGTGCTTCGGCTAAGCTAACACTTGCATGTACTTCCATCGTCATTGGTCGGAGATCATAACGGAGCTCCGTCGAGATAATTGCCTCCGATGAGGTTTCGTCGACTCCAAGTTCAGACCATTCTCGGAGCCTCGTCGGATCCCCACCATCTCCGCCAGCTGCCCAGCCAACCTCTCTGACTGGCAGGCGTGCAAATGGCACGTGGCGGAGCTCCATCGACCTCGTCGGATCCCCGCCTCCTCCGACAGCTTGCAGAGGAGCAAGAACTTACAGGTGTCGTCCGATCATCGGGATCGGACAGCTACGATGAAGCCACGTGGTGATCCGGGCCTCAGTCCGCTCCAACTGGCTCGGGTCCACCGAACCTCGAGCCGAACCATCTAATGAAGCCATATGGCCCGTGCTTGAGGCAACTTCCCGAGCCTAGGCCCCTCACGTGCGACGCACGTGAAGGCCTGGGTAAATTGCACGAAGGACCCTGATATTTTTAATAATTGCATAATGGTCCCCAAGCACGTGCCTTGCATAGGCAGTCTGGGTATTTTACAAGGAAGCCCTCAAAGTTTTGAAGATTTGCAAAAAGGTCCCCGCGCATATGAGAAATTGCACAGGACCCCTACCGGTTTTTGGTATTTACATTCAGGTCTTTCCAGGGACCTAAATGTAATATTTATCATTTATTTTTATTGCATTTATATTATAAATATGCCCCTGCATTGTCTTTAGCAAAACTTGAGCATCGTAGGTCCAAATTGCATGATTTTAGTGTCGTTTTCATCCTTATTTCTTCCTCTACATCATAGCATGTTTAATTTTCTCATCTGCCACTGTTTAAAATGAAGTGCATTTTTGTGATAGATGATGACCTTGTTCACTTGTCCTTGCTCTGATTTGATGGTTGTTTTTAATATTATGATTAAATCGATACTGATTTCCATTTCTATTTTGTTGCTCATAATTATTTAGGGTATATTTGTAATATTCTATCTGCATATAAATTCCCCTACATTATTTTCTCGCATCCTCTCTAAATTTCATAAAAATTGACTAAAAATTGCATACATCATGGCATTGCATTGTAACTAGCATAGTGCATCATACACACATGTGCTTCATGAATCAAAAATTCGATAGATAAACTAAGTAGTTGTGTCCTTGTGTTCGACCTTGGTAGACTTGCCAAGTATAAATACTCCACAACATTCAAAGATTGTGGTTTTTGCTGAATCGAATTTGCCTCCTATACTACGATAATTATTCATTCTTAAAGAGGTGAATTTCGCGTTCATCAACCACCTAGGTAGGGAAACGCCAATATGGGTTCCTTCTGACAAACCTACAGGTTGTATGCCCGACCTGTAGTTCTACTCCCAGTACTCCTTAACGTGACACATGATCCTTTTCAGGATCCAACTCAAACACATCAATTCCCATGATGTAATTCTTTCATTAAGTCTTCTATTTGCATAATCAGCAACACTTAGTATAGACTCACATATATATATTATTCGTATGCATATATAATCGTATTTATGCCTATTTTAACTCCCAACCCCTAACTTTCGTAGCCACCGCATCAATTTGATGTTTAAACCCTATTTTAGTGGGAATCACAAAGCAACTCTTCATACTTTTTCAAAAATAGCAAAATATAGGGTTCTTCATAGCAAAGAACATAAAATCATGAATTTCAATAATCTCGTATGAAAACCCAACAACAAAGGAAGAATTTCGTTACCTAATTGAGCTCTCTCTCATGTATGCAAGGCTTTATCATGTTTCGTTTTCAGAAAGAATGTTTTAAGGCTCCTGAAAAGATCGAATTTCATTTTCGTATCAAAAAGGCTAAGAATGTATCAAGAATGCGAAGAACGAACGAAGAACATGAAGAATGCGAAGAACACGAAGAACGCGAAGAACGTCAAGAACATATTTTCTCTTGAAATTTCGATAGAGTTTCCCCATATATCGGGACCTATTTCTTGGAAAACTTCGGCAGAGTTTCCCCTTATATCGGGACATATTTCTTGGTAAATTTCAGCAGAGTTTCCCCTTATATCAGGACATATTTCTCAGAAAAATTCGGCAGAGTTTCCCCTTATATCGGGACATATTACAAAATAAAAATGGAAAGAGTTTCCTCTATAAAATCAATCGTGAGGAAAACAAAAGCAAAACTGAAAGAATATACTCAAACAACAAGAGATGAAGAATCGATAGACACTACGCATCTTAGGTGAGTGAATGTGTCACGAATCACAAGGTTCACTAACGTGCATAGTCGTCCGCACCTAAATAGGGTATTACACAGATTTCTCCATCAAAATAACTATAAAGTGTAATTGAAAGAACAGAAACAAAAGCGATGGAGAATCGGTAGACAACACGTGTCTTAGATGAGTGAATGTGTGACGAATCACAGGGTTTGCTGACGTGCATAGCCGCCCACACCTAAGTAGGGTGTTACACAGATTTCTCCTCAACCCACAACAGAAAACGAATCGGAAAGAAAGATGAATCAAGAACAAAGCTTGGAAGAAAAGAGGGTGAGTTGAAATCCTAGCTTACGAAACAAACTAAGAGAGGATCATACCTTTCTCCTCCTCGTTCTCCCGGCAACTCTTCGCTAGTGCTCCTTCCTCGCCTCCCACTCCTCCTCCCGACCTCTCGACCCTAGCCCTTAGGGTGGTGGTCGTAGTGGAAATCGTAGAGAATGAATGGGTAGGGGGTCTATTAATAGGCTCCAGAAAACCACTAACCATGGTTAGAAAACCATGGTTTGGACCTTAACCATGGTTTAGCGGCCCATGGTTTTGGCCAAAACTTATTCCAAACTTGGGGCTTAAGTTAGAACATTCTAGAGGATTCTAGATTCGCTAATGACACTTAATTAACATTAATCGTGATTAAATTTCACTAATCGCGATTAAACTTTCACGGCTTACGCTTATCTTTTGCTAACTATTGATTAGTGTTTGCTAATGATCATTCACGGTTCTCAATCCATCATTAGTTTCTTTAATTATGTTTAATTAGTCTTAATGACAGTCATTTTGGACTAATGACATCTTAACCCTCCTTACTTCTCTTTCTTCCGAAATTCGTAATAATTCGAAACGAAGTCTGATTCATATGAAACAAATTCTGTTGGTTTCCTCTTGACGAGCTGGATCTTATTATATAGGATCTGAGATATGCCAAGTTCAAGGCTTTACAATTATAACAACCTTAAAGAAAGTCTCGTCCTCGAGACTAGAAATGCAGACGTAACAACCTTAAAGAGAATGAACGCCATTTCATTTATAAAGAAGATATACAACACATAGTGTTATTACTCAAACAAGTAGGGGTATTTCTCTCTCATTTCCGCCTCAGGTTCCCATGTGGCTTCTTCAAACTCTTGGTTCCGCCACAATACTTTAACTAGAGGCATCTCTTTGTTTCTCAACTTCTTGATATCCTTGTCAAGTATTTGCACAGGTATCTCTTGGTATGTCAAATCTGGCTCAACATGTAAATCATCGTAACTTATCTTATGCTCTGGATCCTTAATGTACTTTCTTAGATTTGATATGTGAAAAACATCATGTACTGCTGAAAGATGTGGAGGAAGTGCAAGGTCTTTTTCGAGCAATCTCTACAGCTTCCCGTGTCTCTTGCAGTCTATCTGAATCATAAAGGTTCTTTATACCGACCTCTTGCCAACACAACAGAGTAGTTTTCCTTCGTCCATAAAGTACTTCAAATGGTGCCATGCCAATACTTGTATGGTAACTGTTGTTGTATGTGAATTCTGCAAGAGGAAAATGTTTCAACTATGATCCTTCCCATTCTAAGGCACATGCTCGTAACATATCCTCTAAAGTCTGAATAGTACGTTTTGATTGATCATCTATTTGTGGATGATATGTTGTGATCAAGCATAGTTGTGTGCCTAAGGCTTTCATGAAGTTCTCCCAATAGTGTGAGGTGAATCGTGAATCTCGATCGGAAACTACTTCCTTTGGGATACCATTGGGGCGAATCACATGTGTAATATATAACTCAACAAGCTGGTCTGGAGTGAAAGATAAGCTTGTTGGAATAAAGTGTGCTACCTTCGTCAAACGATCTATTATAGCCCAGATACTATCTTTACTAACAGTTGTTTGAGGTAAGCCAGTAACGAAACCCATGGAAATGCTTTCCCATTTCCATTCAGGTATAGGGAGGGGTTGCAATAATCTTGATGGCTTTTAGTGTGAAGCCTTTACCTGCTGGTAAGTGAAACACGAATTCACAAACTCAGCAACATCTTTCTTCATTCCCGGCCACCAAAAGTATGAATGAAGATTCTTATACATCTTTGTAATTCCTGGATGAATAGATAATCTTGAGCAGTACGCTTCTCGTAAGATGTCTTTCCTTAGTTCAGGTGTGTTTGGTACATAAACTCTGCGATGGTTATACAGTAACCCATCTTATATCTGGAATCCCTCTATCTCATTCTTCTCAAGTTGTTGTCTCAAGTCTTTAAGGACTGGATCATCCTCCTGTCCTTTCTTTATTATATCCCAGATCTCTAGTTTGTATTGGTGAGGAATAGTTATAGTATCAGCACTTTTATCAAATGGTTTCCATTCACTTAACATTGTTAGTAAACCCTAGAAGTGGATAACACTCACCAACCCAGGTGAATAAGTTCTTCTGCTAAGGGCATCTGCTACGACGTTTCCCTTACCATGGTGGTAGAAGATACTGCAATCATAATCTTTCAACAACTCTAGCCACCGTCTCTGTCTCATATTGAGTTCCTTATGATCAAATAGATATTTCAAGCTTTTATGATCAATGAAGATTTCAAAAGTAATACCATAGAGGTAATGTCTCCATATCTTTAAAGCAAAAACTATAGCAACTAATTCAAGGTCATGTATTGGGTAGTTCTTTCATGTGTCCTGAGCTGTCATGATGCATACGCAACTACGTTACCATGTTGCATAAGAACTGCCCCAAGTCCTTCTTTAGACGCGTCAGTGTACACTGTAAACCCTTCACTCCCAGAGGGTAGATTAAGGATTGGTGCAGATGTTAGGCATTCTTTCAGTGTCTGAAAACTAGCTTCACATGTATCATACCATAAGAATGGGACTTCCTTCTGAGTTAGTCTAGTCATTCGCAATGCTATTCCTGAAAAGTCCTTCACGAATCTTCTATAATATCCATCTAAACTCAGAAAAGATCGTATTTCTGTGACAGTCTTCGGGCGTTCCCAACTCATCACCATACTAACCTTTGTAGGATCAACTGATATACCTTCCCCAGAAATAACATGGCGTAGAAAAGATATTTCAGATAACCAAAAGTCACATATGCTATATTTAGCATATAATTTGTTCTTCCTTAGATTTTCAAGTGCCTACCTGAGATGGTGTTCATGCAGATACTTATCCTTGGAGTAAATAAGCACGACATCAATAAAGACTACTACAAAGTGATCTAAGAACTCCTTGAATACTCTATTCATGAGATCCATGAAGGCTGTTGGGGCATTTGTTAGTCCAAAAGGCATAACTAAGAATTATAATGCCTGTATCTAGGTTGAAAAGTTGTCTTGGGAATATCTGTATCTTTAATTTTCAACTGATGGTATCCAGATCTTAAATCAATCTTGGAATACACAGTTGAACCCTGTAACTGATCAATGAGATCATCTATTCTTGGCAATGGATACTTATTCTTTATTGTCCTCTTATTTAGTTGTCTATAGTCAATGCACAACTGCATCGACCCATCCTTTTTCCTAACAAATAAGACAGGTGCACCCCATTGTGAAGTACTAGGATGAATGAATCTTTTATCTAACAGTTCTTGCAAGTGTACCTTTAACTCTAGTAACTCAGCTGGTGCCATCCTATACGAAGGGATAGAGATAGGCTGGGTATCAGGTATGAGAGAGATTTCAAATCCAATCTCTCGCTCAGGTAGTAATCCAGGTAGATCCTCTGGAAATACATCAGGAAATTCGCACACTATAGGTATATCTTCCATCATTCTGTCTGACCCTGATGTAGTAGTTACATAAGCTAAATAGCCTTGGCACCCTTTCTCTAACAGTTGTTGAGCCTTTAGAGTAGATATGTATTTGACATTATCATTGGATGTCTTTCCAATGAACTGGAACTCTATCGAGTTAGGTAGGTGAAATGTTACTGTCTTCTGAAAACAATCAAGACATGCATGATGCCTTTATAACCAATCCATCCCAAGGATGAGATCAAATTTATCCATTTCAATAAGTAATAGGGAAACAGGTAACTAATGTCCTGCTATCAGTACTACACAATCAGCCAGGATTTCTCGGATTATAAACACTTGTCCTCCTGGTCCCTTGATCAGATAGGATTTTTGTGCTTCTATTGGTACCTTACCCAAAGTGGGTACTAACCGTCGAGTAATAAATGAATGTGAAGCACCAGAATCAAATAAAGCATGTACAGAAAAGCCATGAATAGTAACGGTACATCGTACAGCTGTGACTGAATTGTAGGCTTGTCTTCAATGATTACATTGAGCTGGCCATTAGGAATAGGTAAGCTAGAACCCACAACACTTTGTGGTGGTTGTTGTGTAGGAGGCGCTCCTTGTGAGCCACGACCTCTACCCTGTCTTCCTCCACGTGTAGCTCCATTGCTCGGAGTGGATGTTATACCGTTATTTGGGGTTGGTTTAAACCCTGAACCTCTCAACTGCGGACAATCTTTCATTTTGTGACCTTCTTGATGACAGTGATAACATGCACGTGTTTCTGTCTGAGCTGAAGATCGAACCACAGAGGTACTAGTTCGTGGTGCTGAGTTACGGGGTATAATGGAGGTCTAGAGAAACCTCCTCTTCCTGATAATTCGTGACCCAAGGTCTGTGGTGAGCTTATACTGGAACCGGCTAGATGATAGCGACGATCTCTACGGTTATAATGTGCCTTGCGTTTGGATGGTCTACCATTAAAGTGGAAACATCTTCTTTGGCAGTTTTCATCCCTCTCCATCTCAATACGAGAGGCAATGTCCATTGCTTCATCTACGGTTATAGCTCTAAAACCAGTAAGCTTTTCTCGCATATCTCCCTAAAGACCGCTAACAAATTTTGTAAGACACTCTTGTGGTGAAGCTTCTAGAGCCGGTGCGTAATTTAGTAGCTCAGTGAAGTGGATATGATAATCTCGTACGGTTTTAGAACCCTAATTCAGAGAAGCCAACTCTCTCCTCTTTAATTCTTCCAAATGAGAGGGACAGAAGTGAGCTCGGAACCTCTCTTTAAAGATATCCCACGGAACAAGATCTGCTAATTTATTGGAAATCGCTCTCCACCATCGTCGTGCATAATATTTTAGGGAGTAATCAGCAAAGTGCACCCAAGTGTCAACTGGTGCATGGATTATCCTCAACATCCTACTACGTCATCGAGCCATAATTCAGCCTCGACAGGTGTCTCTACACCTTTGAATCGAGGAATTTTTCCCTTTCGGTAATTATCTAGTAATGTTTGGTATCTAAGAAGGGCCTTCTTCATTGCTCCTTCAGTCAGGGTAGGAACAGACTCAGTTGAAGGATGGTAACTTGATTCTTCCTCAGATTGATGGATAGAACCTTCAATCCTAGCATCCGCAGGCTTAGATGCCTAGGGTCTCTCAGCTTGTGCATCGAGCCTCTCCTCCAATGCTTGTTGCCTTTACCCCATGTCTTGGAGCATTGCCATCATAGCCGCTAATTTCCTAGACAAATCTTGGTCTGCCATGATCCTGGGATGAGTCAAGGTCAAAGGTCAGATCCTATATGTCTTAGCATGATGTACATAAGGGACAAAGACTTGTGAATGGTACTGCAGTCAGTTATTAAGATCAAAGGATCTTAATACAACCTTAGTTTCTGAATACCGCTCATAGTTGTCAACTACTAAATAAATTATTGGAGTAACCAGACTCTCATACCAATCTGTCGCGACCCCAATTCTGGGCCGTCAGATCCTCCCATAACCGGATCTGGTTTCTCAGCAATAATATATTCAACAATCACAACTAACATTCAAAAACAAACTGCAAATAAAGTATACTCGGAATAAAGTATTTCAACACTTTTCTATTCACAAAATAAAGTTCAGATGATACATTATCCCACTATAACCATTTACATGTACATCAGCTTGAAAGGAAAATATACAAAAGATTACTAACTACGTTACAAAGAAAAGCTATTGTGGCTGGCTGGATGTCTAGTATGTAAGCTGGACCAATTTTTAAAGTCCTTGGAGTGGCTCACCGACACCTGTTGGGTTTTCCATAAATAATAGGACAAAAATGAACGAATGCTAAGTAACAAAGAAGAGAAAAGCAAATAAATCGTGTAATTTTGCAAAACTTGTTATCACAAAAGGTTTCATTCCTTCTCGTTAATTTAAGTCCTATTCCTTTCTATTCCACATCAGGTATTAGTCCAGGGGAACCCCACCATTCATGGGCTCCGAAATTGTGGACACTTCGGGATTGGATTGCGTTGATCTTGGTAAGCTTATGTCGTTGCATGTCGCCTCACCCAATCCTCCAATACTACCCAGACAATTTTTCTTTTCTTTTATTAAACAGGGTCTCAAACCCTCAGCTCGGAAAACAAATGAGCACACCGTCCTCGAGGACCCGGTTGCTTAAAACCTCAGGCTAACATTTAATCATATAACCTAGTGGCTTTAAATACATATTATCGTGATCCATCCGCTATTGAACCACCCGTGCCTCCACATGGAACAACCACATCTTCCGTCATTCAACCCGAAGATATTGGCTCCCGGTATCACACGTTGCAAATCATTCATTTCATATGCACTTATCATAACAAGGCAACCGTGTACCACCTAGGTAGGGAAACGGCAATACGGGTTCCTTCCGACAAAACTACAGGTTGCATGCCCGACTTGTAGTTCTACTCCCAGTCATCCTTAACGTGACATGATCTTTTTCAAGATCCAACTCAAACACATCAATTCCCATGATGTAATTCTTTCGTTAAATATTCTATTTGCATAATCAGCAACACATAGTATAGACTCACATATATATTATTTGTATGCATATATACTCGTATTTATGCCTATTTTAAGTCCCAAACCCTAACTTTCAAAGCCACCGCATCAATTTGATGCTTAAACCTTATTTTAGTGGAAATCACAAAGCAACTCTTTAGACTTTTTCAAAAATAGCCAAATATATGGTTCTTCGTAGCAAAGAACATAAAATCATGATTTTCAATAATCTCGTATGAAAACTCAACAACAAAAGGAAGGATTTCGTTACCTAATCGAGCTCTCTCTCACGTATGCAAGGCTTTATCGTGTTTCGTTTTCAGAAAGGATGTTTTAAGGCTCCTAAAAAGATCGAAGTTCATTTTCGTATCAAAAATGCTAAGAACATGTCAAGAACGCAAAGAACGAACGAAGAACATGAAGAACGCGAAGAACACGAAGAACGCCAAGAACATATTTTCTCTTGAAATTTCGACAGAGTTTCCCCTTATATCGGGACACATTTCTTGGAAAATTTCGGCAGAGTTTCCCCATATATCGAGATATATTTCTTGGAAAATTTCAGCAAAGTTTCCCCTTATATCGGGACATATTTCTTGAAAAAATTCGGCAGAGTTTCCCATTATATCGAGACATATTTCAATATAAAAATGGAAAGAGTTTCCTCTATAAAATCAATCGTAAGGAAAAGAACAGCAAAACTGAAACAATATACTCAAACAACAAGAGATGAAGAATCGGTAGACACCATGCATATTAGGTGAGGGAATGTATGACGAATCACAGGGTTCACTGACGTGCATAGCCGCCCGCACCTAAGTAGGGTATTACACAGATTTCTCCATCAAAATAACTATAAAAGTATAATTGAAAGAATGGAAACAAAAGCGATGGAGAATTGGTAGACACCACGCATCTTAGATGAGTGAATGTGTGACGAATCATAGGGTTCACTGACGTGCATAGCCGCCCGCACCTAAGTAGGGTGTTACACAGATTTCTCATTGAACCACAACAGAAAACGAATCGGAAAGAAAGATGAATCAAGAACAAAGCTTGATAGAAAAGAGGATGAATTGAAATCCTAGCTTACGAAACAAACTAAGAGAGGATCATAACTTTCTCCTCCTCGTTCTCCCGGCAGCGCTTCACTAGTGCTCCTTCCTTGCCTCCCACTCCTCCTCCCAACCTCTCGACCCTAGCCCTTGAGGTGGTGGTGGTAGTGGAAATCGTAGAGAATGGATGGGTAGGGGGTTTATTAATAGGCTCCAGAAAACCACTAACCATGGTTAGAAAACCATGGTTTAGACCTTAACCATGGTTTAGCAGCCCATGGTTTTGGCCAAAACTTATCCCAAACTTGGGGCTTAAGTTAGAACATTCTAGAGGATTCTAGATTCGCCAATGACGCTTAATTAACACTAATCATGATTAACTTTCACTAATCGCAATTTAACTTTCGCGGCTTACGCTTATCTTTTGCTAACTATTGATTAGTGTTTGGTAATGATCATTAGCAGTTCTCAATCCGTCATTAGTTTTATTAATCATGTTTAATTAGTCTTAATGACAGTCATATGGGTTAATGACATCTTAACCCTCCTTACTTCTCTTTCTTCCGAAATTCATAACAAATCGAAATGAAATTCGATTCACACGAAACAAATTCCGTTGGTTTCCTCATGACGAGCCGGATCTTATTATATAGGATCTGAGATATGCTAAGTTCAAGGCTTTACATAGAGTCTAGTTCTTCACGTGTTCTTGTTGACCCCTTCTCGATTATCAGATCAAGAACATGATCCATATCTAATCTGGGATGTTGGTTTTCTTCGAAAGGTTATTTGAGAGCAGCCGTCAGATCGTACATGTGGAGCACGTACAATGGTTGGATCAGAAGGACGTAAGTGGTAAAATTTGCAACTACCCCCCTGCCTTTCTGTATTTCATGAAAAGTGTTGTAAATATTTAATTAAATACAAAATTTTGTGGACAAATTGCATGGTTATTTTGCATGTGAGCCCATGGAATATATTTTATTTGCAAATATACCCTTGCTAGCATGATTTATTTTTATTTATGGGCTTATATTTCCTAAAAATAAATCATGTGCTCAAAAAATTTTCCAAAAAGAGATGTAAGTGCACGATTGATTACTTGTTCATGTTATATATATTTTATTTGCCATATTGCTTGCATTTACTATTTACTAAAAATTAAAAAAGGCATTTTATTCCTAGTTTGACTTAGAAAATACAAAAAAATATATAATTTTTTTCCAAAAAAATCGAAAAAATCCCTACTATTTATTAGCATATTTTATCACTCCGGACCAAAAATCACAAAAAGTCTCAAAAGAAATCCAAAAAATTAGCAAACCCTTTCTAAGACAAAAAAAATATAAAATATTTTCAAAATACCTAAAAATATTAGTTTGTATCCTATATATTCTATGTACTAAAATTGGTTTTGAGAAATTTTGAACTTTTTTACTATTTTTAATTCTCAAATCAATTCGTTCTAATTAAAAATTCATGTTTTATCTTATTTCTATTTTAAAAAAATATAAAAATTAGCAAAAAAATCCCTAAAAATTCTTAAAAGTTGAAAAATATTTAAAAAACACAAAAACATTTTCTTTTTATCTTTTTACTATTTTTAGATATATTTATAATTATATTACTCTATATAGATTATATATACATATATATTATTTTATATACTTTATATTATTATTAATTATTATAAATACATTATAAATATTTTAGAACCTTTATGAAAATGAAAAGGACAGTTCTTTGGGATTTTTTCCTGATTTTTGTACATTTATATATATTCTACAATATATTATCTATATTGTATACATTACATTATTTACGCTTATATACACTCTTATATATTATATATATTAAAAAGAAAAGGAAATTAAAAATCAAAAAATTAAAATTAAAAAATAATTAAAAACCCATAACAACATTGAGTAAATATTGTGCATACTTATACATACGCACACTTGCATTATTTATTTATAAATAATATACATCGCTATGTCTCTTGTTCCCGGTATTCGACACCCTACTCTACTTGCCACTATACACATACTGTTTTGTAGGGTCATAATAAATTTTGATTCACTTGCTTTTGATTGTTTGATTATTGATGTAGGTTGATTGTTTATTTAATTGTGGAGTCTTCATGAGCGGTCT
Organism: Ottelia alismoides; assembly: GCA_037367405.1. NCBI lineage: Eukaryota > Viridiplantae > Streptophyta > Magnoliopsida > Alismatales > Hydrocharitaceae > Ottelia > Ottelia alismoides. Next base: position 205,426 of record JAZKJV010003888.1, read on the forward strand.
CTTCAGCTACTGTGGTCCTGCCTTGTGAGGACCAAAAGACTGTCTCTTGGATTCTCGGTTAATCAATAAGATAGGCTTATTTCATGGTATTCATGGCACAGACACATATGGTTCATTTATCTTTAAAATCCTTCTTTCTTGCTATTTCATCAAGATAATTTGATACAATCTTATTTTCTCCATAGTGTAGGGCACCGAAGACCACATTATAATATTTTTGTTGCGGTTCTACTTCCATATTAGTGTCCTCCATATTTGAGATTATGATAGTGCTCGAGGACACTAGTGTACTCCTGCTGAGGGATATACATATGCCATATGCAATATGCTCCTACCCTTAAGAGGTATGGTTCTTCCTACTCGTAAAAATGAATGTCGAACAAGAATTTTTCCTTCTTGACTCTCGTCCAATCTTGCGGGACTACGCTAGATACGAGGTAGTTCATAATATCAACATACCAAGAAAGAGATGAAACACTGGGAATCAATACATTAGGAAAGGTCTGCATAATCGGTGTACTGCTCATTTTAGTATCTCAGCATTCTAATGGTCTGCTACTACATTCTGAATTCTAGGATTGTCTCTGATTTCCAAATCAAATTCCTGGAGAAGGGTCCATGAGTAAGAATGATTTGGCATCCTTCTTCTACTGTAAGTATCAGATAGAATAGTGCTCAATATAGACGATGAATTTTGATCCAAGAAAATATGATCTGAATTTTTACAGGATGAATATCACTGCTAACAATTCTTTATCTATAACTACATAGTTTTTCTGTGTGCATCATCTAATATTTTGTAGGTATAGTGAATGTAATAGGGTAATTTGTCTCTTCTTTGTCCTAACACAGCAAAATCTGATGTGTCCATCATGATATTGAATGGGAGAGACCAATCAAGTGGTTGTAGGATAGGATAAAATGACAAGATCTTTCAATTGATGAAATGATTGGAGGACCTTCTGATCAACATTGAAATCCATCTCCTTTCACAATAGCTCTGTAAGAGGTCAGGCAATCTTGTTGAAGCCCTTGATAAATCTTCGATAGAAACCAACATGCCCGAGGAAAGATCTTACATTCTTGATTGTTTAAGGTGGCTCAAGTTTAGCAATCACATTCACCTTTGACGGGTCGACTTCCATGTCATGCTCGGAAACAACATGGCCCATCATGATTCCTTCTGTGACCATTAAGGGACTATTTTCCCATGATAACACCATATTGACTTCACGACATTTCTGAAGCACTCTGTCTAGGTATGCAAGACAAGAATCGAAACAGTCACTGTATACTGAGAAATCATCCATGAACACCTTGAGAAAGCTACTGACCATATTGGCAAAAACGACTAGCATACACCTTCAAAATGCAACATGTACATTGCATAATCCAAAGGTCATTCTCTTGAAGGCATAGGTGCCCAATGAACAAGTAAATGTAGTCTTCTTTTGTTCTTCAGGGGCAGTCACCACTTGGTTGTACCCAGAGTACTCATCTTAAAAGCATAAGAACTCCTTTCCTGCTAATCTTTTAAGCACGGGATCAATGGGAGATAGAGGAAAGTGGTACTTCTTGGTTTTCGCATTCAAGTGTTGATAATCAACACATACGTGCCATGATGTCGATACTCGAGTAGAAATCTCCTCTCCTTGTTGATTAGAAATCATGGTGATCCCTGATTTCTTTAAACTACAAGCAATGGGCTCACCTACTTTGAGTCAGACATGGGATAAATGAATCCAGCTTCACACAACTTCGTGATTTCTTTCATGACATGATTTCTTTCATGATGAAGTCTCATAGGTTATAGTTCAACCTTCACTAAAATTTGCAGGATGATTTGCAATCATCTTATAGATAGATATGGTGTGAACACATGGCTGGATTTATTCCTCGGAGATTTGAAACTTTCCAACCAAATGCCTTGCAGTTCTTCTCTAAAATCTCAAGCATACGAGATTCCTGATCCAGGGTTATCATGTTGCTGATGATGATTGAATACATGTTCTACTCACCTATAAGAAAGCATACTTTAGACCTGTCAGGAGCTGTTTCAATTTAGGTAATTGTTTAGTCAGCTCAATGGATACTTCAGAAACAATACTGGTAGGTGCATGATCTACTGAAAATAAGGAGGCATTGTCCACCTATGTCACTCTTGGCACAAATAACAATGTCCTGAATAAATTTGCAATGAATCCATCATGTTTGGTTTAGCTTGAATCTTCTTCGAATAAGCTGATCAGTGAATCTAACTCATTCTCCCAGTTGGCAAAGGAGCAAGGATGGACTATGCTTTCCAGGTCCTCCTCTTAAGAGAGGATTTCCTATGTAAAAATTTCATTCAATGAGATATGTTAATCATTGATATCCACAACAATGACATAGTCTTCTGCTGATGCTCCTGGCTTCCCTTCATCAGATGTGGTCTCGGTGACTTTTGGCTCATTGATCATGTCCATATCGACTCTTTCACTGCAGGAGCAGAACGTGATCCTTCCAGACCCATAATCAACTATCATTTCGACGATTCAAAGGCACAACCAATCGAGAATAGTTGGAGTCTGGAGTAACCTATATAGATAAAGTTTATCTATATATACATATAATGTATATATTTAATTAATTAAGTGTACATATAAAATCAAAAAAATATAATAAAAATAGCTAAATGTGTATTAAAATAAATCAAAGATATAGAAAATATATATAAAAAACAATAAAAATGTATAACACAAAATAAAAATACCCAAATGCATGTATATACACCTATATTTTACTTATAAATATTGACTTGTAACAAAAGGCCTCGAAAAATAAATAAAAATAAGAATAAAATACTATAGAAAATTACATATTTTTTCATGTTTTCACCAAAATTTAGTAAAATCATTTGATATTTTTTATTGATTTATTAAATCATTTCTACTTGGGAATTTTTTGGTAAGTCCATGTGGACCAACCAGAAGCCTTCCCACGTTGACCTCAGGTCAACTTCCCCTCCGCCTCCTCTGACTCATCTGACACCTCGAGTCCCACATTTATCACCCTTTTCCTAGGATCCCTAATGATCAATTTGCCTCCTGCCTTGAACATCGTCTGAGCCTTGACATTCTAGATCATTGATCGATCTTCAGGAGCATTGGATCTTCATCGACTCATTCTGCATCTACCTCGCAAGTCATACATTCAGTCAACCTATAAGTAAACTCTTCCAACTTCGCCACCTAGTTTGATCCACTTTTGATCGGTCTTAGACCCTTATGTCCCCAGAATCCCTTTGCCTTGGTGTAAACAAGTGGAGGAGCGTATTTGCAGTGAGGAGGAAGATCGGAGGTGGTGATCCACCTATTGTTGGAGGAGCTCCGTTGGTTGGTTCCATCTCCTCAACTCTGATCGAGTTGAGGCCATATCTCTCCATCCTTAGGTTATTCCTTAGCCCTCTTTTCATTCCTTACTTTCAATTCCAAGTTTAATCACATCTTTAGCCGTAAAATCAAAAAATCCCCTATTGCCTAGATCTTGAGATCCAGACTAATTCGTCGTGATCTGACCATTACATTGCCTTGATTTCTACTCCATTCGAATCCCCTTCATGTTCTCCGTCGATTCCCCATCTACAAACCCATATCCACTATAGATCTGGGATCCGAGCTTTACCTCTGCCACCCTTCATCGGAGCTACATCGCCACCTCGCCCCAGTTACTTTTGCTTCACCCTTAGTTCAAGGAGATAGCCCTCAAACCAGGGACATTTTTGGTGCAGGTTACGAGCCTTGGCAACCCATCTGGAACCCAAGTGAAGACCTGGAGCAGATCTACATAGTCTGGAGTAGTTTGAGCTCCTAGGGTGTCACTGACTTCATCGGAGACGGCTACTACACACATAGGAGGTTCGACAAATTGTTGGGCCTATAGGAGGAGAGATCCAACGCTGGAGCACAGAGGAATGTCGATTAAAGCATGCTAGAGTGTCGCGACCCCAATTCTGGGCCGTCGGATTCTCCCATAACTGGATTTGGTTACTCAGCAATAATATATTCAGCAATCACAACTAACATTCAGAAACAGACTGCAAATAAAGTGGTGCCCTCTGGGCCGCCCACGTGGCCATGTCTCCTTCCTACACCTGGCTTCCCCTGGACCATAGGATGCACGCCAACCGCCTCCATCTCTGCCTTTCACTTCCGCCTCGCCCGCTAGCCATTCGATCGGGTCCAGGATGCAATCTCATCCACTCCTTATCGCCTCATCCCCAACCGTTAGATTCTTCGCTTATCCTACGGCCTCCCACGCGCCACGTCGCATCTTCACACCAGCCATCAGATCATCAAGTCATCCAATGCCCTTCCATGTGCCACCTCACCCCGCTCTCTCGCACCGTCGATCGACCCTATGATCTAATCCCCGCCGTTCACTCTCACTTCGCTTCCAGCCGACCGATCAAATCTCATGATCTAATCTCCATCTTTCACCCGCGCTTCCATCCTACCCGTCGGATCACTAGATCCAACGGTTGGGAGGTCGTCTCCTACCTCTGTAACCCCTTCTCTCTCAGGCATTACGCCTCGCCAAACCTCCTCCCCCTTCCATTTTTAGCCGTCGCTCCAGCCACCTCCTTCCTCTCCTAACACTTCCCCCTCACAGCCCTCTCCTCCTCCCATCTTGCGTAACCCCCAAGACACCCTCCATCGCTCCATACAATCAATCTCCCCCATTCGAAACCGTCAGCTCGCTCACACAGACAACCATCTTCCTCCGCCTATAAAGCTTTGCCCACCACCTCCGTTCACCGCATCCACCATTCTGGGGCTTCGGCCCAGCCTCCGGCTCACCAGTGACAGTGGAGGAGCCCTCGCAAGGAGGCGACGACGGCCGATCATCCCCTGGTGTGATCCATGGTCATGTGACCATGTTGCAACCTCCCCGTGCGTCGCTGAGCACCGAAGACTGGCTACCTTCGTCGTGTGACGACCGGAGTAGCGATTGCTGCTCAGCCCAAGCTGCTTCCTCCCCCAAGGTTTACCTCTCCGACGAGGTCCCCTCTCCCCTTCTTTTTCCTTATTTTCTCCTAATTTATTCACCATATACCATCGCTTCCACCCTCACCTGATCACCCCACGACATCCATCTGACCACCAGCATCCTCGCCAATCCCCCTCCCTTCTCCAGAACCTCCCTCAGATCTGACCCCCTTCTACTCCTCCTCGCCGGAGATGAAGATGCAGGCCATCGCCTCCCATCACCTCCACGGCCTTCCACTCACCTCACACGTACTCACACACCATGTGCTTTGGATAAGCTAACACTTGCAGGTACTTCCATTGTCATTGGTCGGAGATCATAACGGAGCTTCGTCGAGCTAATTGCCTCCGGCGAGGCTTCGTCGAATCCAAGTTCAGACCATTCCCGGTGCCTCGCCGGATCCCCACCATCTCCGCTAGTTGCCCAGCCAGCCTCACTGATCGGCGGGCGTGCGAATGGTGCGTGGCGGAGCTCCATCGACCTCGCCGGATCCCCGCCTCCTCCGGCAGCTTGCGGAGGAGAAAGAACTTACAGGTGTCGTCCGATCATCGGGATCGGATGGCTATGATGAATCCACGTGGTGATCCGGGCCTCAGTCCGCTTCAACTGGCATGGGTCCACCGAACCTCGAGCCGAACCATCTAATGAAGCCACGTGGCTCGAGCCTGAGGCAACTTCCCGAGCCTAGGCTCCTCACGCACGTGAAGGCCTGGGTAAATTGCACGAAAGACCCTGATATTTTTTATAATTGCATAATTGTCCCAGGCACGTGCCTTACGTTGGGTGCCTAGGTATTTTATAGGGAAGCCCTTAAAGTTTTGAAGATTTGCAAAAAGGTCCCCGCGCATATGGGAAATTGCACAGGACACCTATTGGTTTTTGGTATTTACATTTAGGTCCCTCCAAGGACATAAATGTAATATTTATCATTTATTTTTCTTGCATTTATATTACAATTATGCCCCTGCATTATCTTTAGTATAACTTGAGCATCGTAGGTCCAAATTGCATGATTTTAGTGTCGTTTTGATCCTTGTTTCTTCCTCTACATCATAGCATGTTTAATTTTCTCATCTGCCACTATTTTAAATGAACTGAATTTTTGTTTTAGGTGATGACCTTGTTCCATTATCCTTGCTCTGATTTGATGGTTGTTTTTAATATTGTGATTAAAACGATGCTGATTTCCATTTCTATTTTGTTGCTCATAATTATCTAGGATATATTTGTAATCTTCTATCTGCATATAAATTCCCCTATATCATTTTCATGCAACTTCTTTAAATTGCATAAAAATCGACTGAAAATTGCATACATCGTGGGATTGCATTGTAATTAGCAAAGTGCATCATACAGACCTGAAATTGAGAATTGTTCACACATGTGCTTCATGAATCAAAAATTCGATAGATAAACTAAGTAGTTGTGTCCTTATGTTCGACCTTGGTAGACTTGCCAAGTATAAATACTCCACAACATTCAAAGATTGTGGTTTTTGCTGAACTGAATTCGCCTCCTATACTACGATAATTACTCATTTTAAAAGAGGTGAATTTCACGTTCACCAAATGGCACCGTTGCCGGGGACACGGCTTAACTTAATTGTTGAATTTTGATTTTCTTTGTCTTATATTTTCAATTATTATAGGTCCTCATTTCATGCATCATTTTTGCATCATGTGATGATCAATCTCCTCCGTATTTTTCTAACTTTTCTCTTTTGTGGCAGGATCCATGAAAATCAAGGACGCTTGATCTTCATGGAGGCGTGAGGTCGAACACCCCGCTAAAGAGGTTGCAGATTAATTTGGGAAGAAAGTAGGGATTTTAATCTGTCAACCTGCATTTGCATCATGTATAAAAAAACTTGCATGTGCATATTTATTTCCAGTTGTTGCATGTCATAAAAAAAGAGAAGTAGATTACTTGATGATCTACCCCCCCCCCCTCCCACACACACACACACTTGCACATACACACTCACCCCCCCCCCCCTTATCTCCCTCTGTATATTTCACACACACTCTCTCTGTGTGTGTATATTTCACCAACCCCCCCTAACCCTCCACCCTTGTATCATAGTACAAATCCCCCCTAACTCAGACCTTACTTAGGCTATTTGTAGCCTAAGTTTAGGGGGGACCTGCCTGCTTATCCCTCCCTCGTATTACCTTCTTGTACTTAAGTCAATTTTCGACCAAAGTATAAAGGGATCCTCCTCCTCAGTTCCGCTATATCACCTTATATTTGATCGAGCCTTGTCTTCATAGCACTTGTGCTATGAGGACATAGCAAAATTTAAGTATAGGGGGGTATACCATATATTACTGTATATTTATTTTAGTCATAACTCGTATTTTTAAACTTTTTGAAAATTTTGTTTTCGGGCTTGGCTTTGGTAAACCTATGAACTGAGTTTTTGTAAAAACTTGTAAAAATGTTTTCTTACAATTGAGGGATTAATCTATGTAAATAACCCTTTTTCAAAAAAGAAAAAGAAAAGAAATATATGAAAATTGAAAATTGAAAAACTTTCTTTGAATTAAACTATGACTACTAGGCTTAGTTAGTAGACACTTTCAGTGAGGGAACTTCAGTCTCCCTTAGCAGAGTGGGTGGTTTAAAGGACACCGCATACGGCTCCGTCCTTAAGGATCACGGGTCCGTTTATCGGCTCCTACTTACACCCATACTGGCTGAGAATAGATACTTTTATTCATTTGAGCCTGGGACAGTCATTGTCTCTCCAAAGAAGTTTAAAAAATTTTTTGAAAAATTAAAATCCATAAAAATATGCAAAAGTCAAAAATCACTAACCAAGGAGTTGGTGTATTCTTGACACATTCACACTCACTCAAGGCTTGAGGATTTTGAGGACACTGGATATCTGCGATCTTGGAAGTCTGATTAACATGCCTTAGTCACTAGGGTTTTTAAACTTAATTGTCCACACTTCCCTAGTTTGAAAGATTTGAGCGCTATATTGCACTCTTCATCTCTACCTTTAAAAGAATATGATCAGCACAATCACCTCCACAACTGCATGATTGATGAGATGAGTTGAGTTATCACTTGAGGAACTAGGATTAGAGATTTGAGTTTAGACCCAGTCTCACGATATTCGAGGATGGGATAAAGTTAATGAAGGCTTCAGAAAACCTCAGTGTCAGCAAAACCCTAGCCAGTATGTGAACAAGATTCATATGTTATCTCTTTGATATTTACCTAAAGTGCCAGGGTGTGATCAAAACTTAATGAATATTGTTAATCAGTGTGCGCCAACTTTTGGTAAAAGCAGTGGAGCTAGCCAACAAAAGCAATGAAATGTCAAAGAAAAAGCTCTATCATCTAAGTCAAATATTAAATGAGCTTCCACCAATAGCGAGCGCTCCCAAACATTTTTAAAGTGTCCACTTGTATCAAGCGCTAATTAGGACCAGGAGTCAGGCTGACACCGAAAAAGGGCTATACATCATAAATGCTACAAGTTGGGGTGTCGAAGGTATCTTAGATACTCAAAAGAGACACACCCTTGTGTACTCCCAAAAAAACAAGTGTAGACGACTCCAACTCTCTTGACGGGCACACTGGTCAACAATCTGAAAAAAAATTACATGTGTTGAGTAAAAAGGCACTCGAGAGGCCCCTTGTTCCAATGTGAGGGAGAGAAAAATAAACACAATCCTATACCCTCCATCATCTGGCCGTCCATCTACACTTTCAAGTCTGACAAACTAATGAGGCGGTTGACTGAAGCAAGAATAGACTTATTCCCTAGTATTAAGGATGAGGTCTAGAGGAGAGTCTTTGGGACTGGAACTTTGGGTGATGTCTAGACTTGACTCTCATGAAATGCTAACACTAAATTTCATATCCTTATACTATACGTACAAAATGAGAGCCTGATAATTAAAGAAGTTGGATTCCTTCTGACTAGAGCATGGATAAACTAAGAATTTTAGGATCACTCATGTCAAGGGTCTTTGAAAGATTGAGCCTTGAAATATTCACTTGCACTGTCAGGAATTTAGCCGACTCCTCCAATCTTTAGATGCTCGAGGACGAGCATGGTTTAAGTATAGGGATATGATGAATCTCGTATTCATCATGCTAAAAGCTGCAAAATAAACCTCTTGCTTAATCAATCCAATAAAAAACACCATTAATTCCTTATTATTATCCTAAATTATATTGTGTATAATTAACCTTAATTAATTGTATTTAAATTTCTTTATTTTTCTTGTAATTATTTTATCATTAGAAACCCCTAACAATTAGGTCGAGTAATAGTCCATAATTCACTGACCATTAAAAAGACAAGAAAATACAAAAACATCTCAAAGCCAAAAAACCGGTATTTTTATCCCCCTTAAAAATACCCCAAAAAATACTCTTTGTACAAATGACCTCTTTTAGCTTTTTGTCCAACATGAAACTTGTAGATCTCGTCGAGACGGGCAACTTTCATGTTTTGACTTTTTCTAATTTTACCTCTAACTATTTATTCCATTTTTATCTTTGTACTTATTCTCTGAATTTTCTCATTGGGCCACGTTGCGCCCTCTGGGCCGCCCACGTGGCCGCATCTCCTTCCGACACCTGGCTTCCCCCGGATTGTAGGATGCACGCCAACCGCCTCCATCTCTGCCCTTCACTTCCGCCTCGCCCGCTAGCCGTCCGATCGGGTCCAAGATGCAATCTCATCCACTCCTTAGCGCCTCATCCCCAGCCGTTAGATTCTTCCCTTATCCTACGGCCTCCCGCGCTCCACGTCGCATCTTCACATCATCCGTCAGATCCTCAAGTCATCCAACGCCCTTCCATGTGCCACCTCACCCTGCTCTCTCGCACTGTCGATCAGCCCTATGATCTAATCCCCGTCGTTCACTCTCGCTTCGCTTCCAGCCGACCGATCAGATCTCATGATTTGATCTCCACCTTTCGCCCGCGCTTCCATCCGAGCCGTCGGATCGCTAGATCCAACGGCTGGGAGGTCATCTCCTACCTCTGTAACCCCCTCTCTCCCATGCGTTACGCCTTGCCAAACCTCTTCCCCCTTCCATTTTTAACCGTCGCTCCAGCCACCTCCTTCCTTTCCTAACACCTCCCCCTCACAGCCCTCTCCTCCACCCATCTCGCGTAACCCCCAAGACACCCTCCATCACTCCATACAATCAATCTCCCCCATTCGAAAGCATCGGCCCGCTCACACAAACAACCATCTTCCTCCGCCTATATAGCTTCGCCCACCACCTTCGTTCACCGCATCCACCATTATGGGGCTTCGGCCCAGCCTCCGGCTCTCTGATGACAGCGGAGGAGCCCTCGCATGGAGGCGACGATGGCCGATCATCCCACGATGTGATCCATGGCCATCTGACCATGCTGCGACCGCCCCGTGCGTCGCTGAGCACCGAAGACTGGCTGCCTTCGTCGTACGAAGACCGGAGCAGCGATTGTTTCTCAGCCCAAGTCGCCACCTCCACCAGAGTTCCCCTCTCCGACGAGGTCCCCTCTCCCCTTCTTTTTCCTTATTTTCTCCTAATTTATTCACTGTATACCATCGCTGCCACCCTAACCTGATCAACCCACGACATCCACCCGACCACCAACATCCTCGCCAACCACCCTCCCTTCTCCAAAACCTCCCTCAGATCCGACCCCCTTCTACTCCACCTCGCCGGAGAAGAAGATGCAGGCCACCACCTCCCGTCACCTCTACGGCCTTCCACTCACCTCACACGCACTCACACACCCTGTGCGTCGGCTAAGCTAACACTTGCACGTACTTCCATCGTCCTTGGCCGGAGATCATAACGGAGCTCTGTCGAGCTAATTGCCTCCGACGAGGCTTCGTCGACTCCAAGTTCAGACCATTCCCGAAGCCTCGCTGGATCCCCACCATCTCCGTCAGCTGCCCAGCCAGCCTCTCTCACCGGCAGGCGTGCGAATGGCGTGTAGCAGAGCTCCATCGACCTCTCCGGATCCCCGCCTCCTCCGGCAGCTTGCGGAGGAGCAAGAAATTACAGATGTCGTCCGATCATCGGGATCGGATGGCTACGATAAAGCCACGTGGTGATCCGAGCCTTAGTCCGCTCCAACTGGCTCGGGTCCACCGAACCTCGAGCCGAACCATCTAATGAAGCCACATGGCCTGAGCCTGAGGCAACTTCCCGAGCCTAGGCCCTCACGTACGACGCATGTGAAGGCCTGGGAAAATTGCATGAAGGACCCTGATATTTTTGATAATTGCAGAAAGGTTGCAGGGCACGTGGCTCATGTGGGTGCCTGGGTATTTTATAGGGAAGCCCTCAAATCTTTGACGATTTGCAAAAAGGTCCCCGCGCATATGGGAAATTACACAAGACCCCTGCCGGTTTTTGGTATTTACATTTAGGTCCCTCCAGGGACCTAAATGTAATATTTATCATTTATTTTTCTTGCATTTATATTACAATTATGGCCCTGAATTATATTTAGCATAACGTGAGCATCGTAGGTCCAAATTGCATGATTTTAGTGTCGTTTTGATCCTTGTTTCTTCCTCTACATCATAGCATGTTTAATTTTCTCATCTGCCACTATTTTAAATGAAGTGAATTTTTGTGATAGATGATGACCTTGTTCCATTGTCCTTGCTCTGATCTGATGGTTGTTTTTAATATTGTGATTAAAACGATACTGATTTCCATTTCTATTTTGTTGCTCATAATTATTTAGGGTATATTTGTAATCTTCTATCTGCATATAAATCCCCCTACATTATTTCCATGCATCTTCTTTAAATTGCATAAAAATAGACTAAAAATTGCATACATCATGGCATTGCATTGTAATTAGCATAGTGCATCATACAAACCTGAAATTGAGAATTATTCACACATGGCCTTAATGAATCAAAAATTCGATAGATAAACTAAGTAGTTGTGTCCTTGTGTTCGACCTTGGCAGACTTGCCAAGTATAAATACTCCACAACATTCAAAAGATTGTGGTTTTTGCTGAATCGAATTTGCCTCCTATACTACGATAATTATTCATTCTTAAAGAGGCGAATTTCGCGTTCATCAAATGGCGTCGTTGCCGGGGACACGGCTTAACTTAAGTATTGAATTTTGATTTTCTTTTTCTAATAATTTCAATTATTATAGGTCCTCATTTCATGCATCATTTTTGCATCATGTGCTGATCAATCTCCTCCATATTTTTCTAACTTTTCTCTTTTGTGGCAGCACCCATGAAAATCGAGGGCGCTTGATCTTCATGGAGGCATGAGGTCGAATACCCCCACTGAAAAGGCTGTCGAAGAGTTTGGGAAGAAAGTAGGGATTTTAATTAGTCAACCTGCATTTGCATCCTGTATAAAAAAACTTGCATGTGTATATTTATTTCCAGTTGTTGCATGTGGTAAAAAAGAGAGAAGTAGATCACTTGATGATCTACCCCCTCCCCCCCCCCACACGCACACACTTGCACATACACACTCACCCCCTCCACCCCATCTCCCTCTGTATATTTCACACACACTCTCTCTCTCTGTCCCCCCCCCCCAACCCTCCACCCTTGTATCATAGTACATATCCCCCCCAACTCAGATTTTACTTAGGCTATTTGTAGCCTAAGTATAGGGGGGACCTGCATGCTCATCCCTCCCTCGTATTACCTTCTTGTACTTAAGTCAATTTTTGACCTAAGTATAGGGGGACCCTCCTCCTCACTTCCGCTATATCACCTTATATTTGATCGATCCTTGGCTTCATAACACTTGTGCTATGAGGACATAACAAAATTTAAGTACAGGGGGTATATCGTATATTACTGTATATTTACTTTAGTCATAACTCGTATTTTTAAACTTTTTGAAAAAAAAAATTCGGGCTTGGCTTTGGTAAATCTATGAACTGAGTTTTTGTAAAAACTTGTAAAAATGTTTTCATACAATTGAGGGATTAATCTGTGTAAATAAACCTTTTTCAAAATAAGAAAAAGAAAAGAAACATATGAACAATGAAAAATTGAAAAACTTTCTTTGAATTAGACTCTGACTACTAGGCTTAGTAGACACTATCAGTGAGGGAACTTCAGTCTCCCTTAGCAGAGTGGGAGGTTTAAAGGACATCGCATATGGCTCCTTCCTTAAGGATCACGGGTCCGTTTATCAGCTCGTACTTACACCCATACTGGTTGAGAATAGATACTTTTATTCATTTGAGTCTGGGACAGTCATTATCTCTCCAAAGAATTTAAAATTAATTTTGAAAAATTAAAATCCTTAAAAATCTGCAAAAGTCAAAAATCACTAACAAAGGAGTTGGCGTATTCCTGACACATTCACACTCACTCGAGGTTTGAGGATTTTGAGGACATTTGATATCTGCGATCTTGGAAGTCTGAGTTAACATGCCTTAGTCACTAGGGTTTTGAAACTTAATTGTCCACACTTCCTAGTTTGAAAGATTTGAGTGCTATATTGCACTCTTCATCTCTACCTTTAAAAGAATATGATCAGCACAATCACCTCCACAACTGCATGATTGATGAGATGAGTTGAGTTATCACTTGAGGAACTAGGACTAGAGATTTGAGTTTAGACCCGATCTGATGATATTCGAGGATGGGATAAAGGTAATGAAGGCTTCAAAAAACCGAAGTGTCAGCAAAACCCTAGCCAATATGTGAACAAGATTCATATGCTATCTCTTTGATATTTACCTAAAGTGCTAGGGTGTGATGAAACTTAATGAATATTGTTGATCAGTGTGCGCCAACTTTGCTAAAAGCAGTGGAGCTAAGCCAACAAAAGCAATAAAATGTCAAAGAAAAATCTCTATCATCTAAGTCAAATATTAAATGAGCTTCCAACCAATGGCGAGCGCTCCCAAACATTTTTAAGGTGTCCACTTGGAGCAAGCGCTAATTAGGACCAGGAGTCGGGCTGACACCGAAAAAGGGCTCTACATCGTAAATGCTACAAGTCTGGGTGTCGAAGGTATCTTAGATACTCAAAAGAGACACACCCGGTGTACTCCCAGAAATACAAGTGCAGACGACTCCAACTCTCTTGACGGACACACTGGTCAACAATCTAAAAAAAATTTACATGTGTTGAGTAAAAAGGCACTCGAGAGGCCCCTTGTTCCAATGTGAGGGAGAGAAAAATAAACACAATCCTATACCCTCCATCATCTGGTCATCCATCTACACTTTCAAGTCTGACAAACTAATGAGGCGGTTGACTGAAGCAATAATAGACTTATTCCCTAGTATTGAGGATGAGGTCTAGAGGAGAGTCTTTGGGACTAGAACTTTGGGTGATGTCTAGACTTGACTCTCATGAAATGCAGTACACTAAATTTCACATCCTTATACTATACGTACAAAATGAGAGTCTGATAATTAGAAAAGTTGGATTCCTTTCCGACTAGAGCGTGTATAAACTAAGAATTTTAGGATCACTCCGGTCAAGGGTCTTTGAAAGATTGAGCCTTGAAATCTTCACTTGCACTGTCAGGAATTTAGCTGACTCCTCCAATCTTTAGATGCTCGAGGACGAGCATGGTTTAAGTATAGGGTTACGATGAATCTCGTATTCATCATGCTAAAAGCCGCAAAATAAACTCTTGCTTAATCAATTCAATAAAAATCACCATTAATTCCTTATTATTATCCTAAATTATATTGTGTATAATTAACCTTAATTAATTGTATTTAAATTTCTTTATTTTTTTATTTATTTTATCATTAGAAACCCCTAAAAATTAGGTCGGGTAATAGTCCATAATTCACTAACCATTAAAAAGACAAGAAAATACAAAAACATCTCAAAACCAAAAAGCCGGTATTTTTATCCCCTTAAAAATTCCCCAAAAAATACTCTTTGTACAAATGACTTCTTTTGGCTTTTTGTCCAACATGAAACTTGTAGATCTCGTCGAGACGAGCAACTTTCATGTTTTGACATTTTCTAATTTTGCCTCTCATTATTTATTCCATATTTATCTTTGTATTTATTCTCTGAATTTTCTCATTGGGCCACGTGGCGCCCTCTGGGCCGCCCACGTGGCCACGTCTCCTTCCTACATCTAGCTTCCCCCGGACCGTAGGATGCACGCCAACCGCCTCCATCTCTGCCCTTCACTTCCGCCTCACCCACTAGCCGTCCGATCGGGTCCAGGATGCAATCTCATCCACTCCTTAGCGCCTCATCCCCAGCCGTTAGATTCTTCCCTTATCCTACATCCTCCCGCGCGCCTCGTCGCATCTTCACACCAGCAACCAAGTCTTGTACATTTACATGCACAGTCAGGGAAACAACCAACTTATTTATTCTTTATTTGGTCAAGGACTCATCAAGTCATCCAACGCCCTACCATGTGCCTCCTCACCCTGCTCTCTCGCACTGTTGATCAGCCCTATGATCTAATCCCCGCCATTCACTCTCGCTTCGCTTCCAGCCGATCGATCATATCTCATGATTTGATCTCACCTTTCGCTCGCGCTTCCATCCTAGCCGTCGGATCGCTAGATCCAACGGCTGGGAGGTCATATCCTACCTCTGTAACCCCCTCTCTCCCAGGTGTTACGCCTCGCCAAACCTCCTCCCCCTTCCATTTTTAGCCATCTCTCCAGCCACCCCCTTCCTCTCCTAACGCCTCCCACTCACAGCCCTCTCCTCCGCCCATCTCGCGTAACCCCCAAGACACCCTCCATCACTCCATACAATCAATCTCCCCCATTCAAAAGCGTCGGCCCGCTCATACAAAAAACCATCTTCCTCCGCCTATAAAGCTTCGACCACCACCTCTGTTCACCGCATCCACCATTTTGGGGCTTCGACCCAGCCTCCTGCTCTACGATGACAGCGGACGAGCCCTCGCATGGAGGCGACGACGACCCATATTCCCCCGGTGTGATCCATGGTCATCTGACCATGCTGCGACTGCCTCGTGTGTCGCTGAGCACCGAAGACTGGTTGCCTTCGTCATGCGACGACCAGAGCAGCGATTGTTGCTCGGCCCCAAGTCGCCTCCTCCATCAGGGTTCCCCTCTCCGACGAGGTCCCCTCTCCCCTTCTTTATCCTTATTTTCTCCTAATTTATTCACCGTATACCATCGCTTCCAACCTTACCTGATCACCCCACGACATCCACCCGACCATTAGTATCCTTGCCAACCCCCCTCCCTTCTCCAGAACCTCCCTCAGATCTGACCCCCCTTCTACTCCACCTTACCGGAGAAGAAGATGCAGGCCACCGCCTCCCGTCACCTCTACGGCCTTCTACTCACCTCATACGCACTCACACACCATGTGCTTCGCCTAAGCTAACACTTGCACGTACTTCCATCGTCATTGGCCGAAGATCATAACAGAGCTCTGTCGAGCTATTTGCCTCCGGCGAGGCTTTGTCAAATCCAAGTTCACAACATTCCCGGAGCCGCGTTGGATCCCCATCATCTTCGCCAGTTGCCCAGCCAGTCTCTCTGACCGGCAGGCGTGCGAATGGCGCGTGGCGGAGCTCCATCGACCTCGTCGGATTCCCGCCTCCTCCGGCAGCTTGCGGAGGAGCAAGAACTTACAGGTGTCGTCCGATCATCGGGATTGGATGGCTACGATGAAGCCACGTGGTGATCCGGGTCTCAGTCCGCTCCAACTGGCTCGGGTCCACCGAACCTCGAGATGAACCATCTAATGAAGCCACGTGGCCCGAGCCTGAGGCAACTTCCCGAGCCTAGGCCCCTCACGTGCGACGCACGTGAAGGCCTGGGTAAATTGCACGAAGGACCCTGATATTTTTTATAATGGCAGAAAGGTCCCATGCACGTGCCTTACGTGGGTGCTTGGGTATTTTACAGGGAGGCCCTCAAAGTTTTGAAGATTTGCAAAAAGGTCCCCATGCATATGGGAAATTGCACAGGACCCCTGCCGGATTTTGGTATTTACATTTAGGTCCCTCCAAGGACTAAAATGTAATATTTATCATTTATTTTTCTTGCATTTATATTACAATTATGGCCTTGAATTATCTTTAGCATAACTTAAGCATCGTAGGTCCAAATTGCATGATTTTAGTGTTGTTTTGATCCGTATTTCTTCCTCTACATCATAGCATGTTTAATTTTCTCATTTGCCACCGTTTTAAATGAAGTGAATTTTTGTGATAGATGATGACCTTGTTCCATTGTCCTTGCTCTGATCTGATGGTTGTTTTTAATATTGTGATTAAAACGATACTGATTTCCATTTCTATTTTGTTGCTCATAATTATTCAGGGTATATTTGTAATCTTCTATCTGCATATAAATTCCCCTACATTATTTTCATGCATCTTCTTTAAATTGCATAAAAATTGACTAAAAATTGCATACATCATGGCATTGCATTATAATTAGCATAGTGCATCATACAGACCTCAAATTGAGAATTATTCACACATGTGCTTCATGAATCAAAAATTCGATAGATAAACTAAGTAGTTGTGTCCTTGTGTTCAAACTTGGTAGACTTGCCAAGTATAAATACTCCACAACATTCAAAGATTGTGGTTTTTGCTGAACCGAATTTGCCTCCTATACTACGATAATTATTCATTCTTAAAGAGGTGAATTTCGCGTTCATCAAATGGCGTCGTTGCCGGGGACACGGCTTAACTTAACTGTTGAATTTTGATTTTTTTGTCTAATATTTTCAATTATTATAGGTCCTCATTTCATGCATCAATTTTGCATTATGTGTTGATCAATCTCCTCCATATTTTTCTAACTTTTCTCTTTTGTGGCAGGGCCCATGAAAATCGAGGACGCTTGATCTTCATGGAAGCGTGAGGTCGAATAGCCCCGCTGAAGAGGCTGCAGAAGAGTTTGGGAAGAAAGTAGGGATTCTAATCAGTCAACATGCATTTGCATCCTGTATAAAAAAAACATGCATGTGTATATTTATTTCCAGTTGTTGCATGTGATAAAAAAGAGAAGTAGATCACTTGATGATCTACCCCCCCCCCCCCACACACACACACACACTTGCACATACACACTCACCCCCCATCTCCCTCTGTATATTTTACACACACACTCTCTCTGTATATTTCAACAACCCCCCCCAACCCTCCACCCTTGTATCATAGTACAGACCCCCCCCCCCCCGAACTCAGACCTTACTTAGGCTATTTGTTGCCTAAGTATAGGGGGGACCTGCCTGCTCATCCCTCCCTCGTATTACCTTCTTGTACTTAAGTTAATTTTTTACCAAAGTATAGGGGGACCCTCCTCCTCAGTTCTGCTATATCACCTTATATTTAATCGAGCCTTGGCTTCATAGCACTTGTGCTATGAGGACGTAGCAAAATTTAAGTATAGGGGGGTATACCGTATATTACTGTATATTTACTTTAGTCATAACTCGTATTTTTAAACTTTTTGAAAATTTTGTTTTCGGGCGTGGCTTTGGTAAACCTATGAACTGAGTTTTTGTAAAAAGTTGTAAAAATGTTTTCTTACAATTGAGGGATTAATCTGTGTAAATAACCCTTTTTCAAAAAAAAGAAAAAGAAAAAATATATGAAAAATGAAAAGCTTTCTTTGAATTAGACTCTGACTACTAGGCTTAGTAGACACTTTCAGTGAGAGAACTTCAGTCTCCCTTAGCAGAGTGGGTGGTTTAAAGGACACCGCATATGGCTCCGTCCTTAAGGATCACAGGTCGTTTATCGGCTCGTACTTACACCCATACTGGCTGAGAGTAGATACTTTTATTCATTTGAGCCTGGGACAGTCATTGTCTCTCCAAAGAATTTAAAAAATTGAAAAATTAATATCCACAAAAATCTTCAAAAGTCAAAAATCACACAAAAATCACTAACCAAGGAGTTGGTGTATTCCTGACACATTCACACTCACTCAAGGCTTGAGGATTTTGAGGACACTGGATATCTGCGATCTTGGAAGTCTGAGTTAACATGCCTTAGTCACTAGGGTTTTTAAACTTAATTGTCCGCACTTCCCTAGTTTGAAAGATTTGAGCGCTATATTGCACTCTTCATCTCTACCTTTAAAAGAATATGATCAACACAATCACCTCCACAACTGCATGATTGATGAGATGAGTTGAGTTATCACTTGAGGAACTAGGACTAGAGATTTGAGTTTAGACCCGATCTGATGATATTCGAGAATGGGATAAAGTTAATGAACGCTTCAGAAAACCTGAGTGTCAGCAAAACCCTTGCCAGTATGTGAACAAGATTCATATGCTATCTCTTTGATATTTACCTAAAGTGCCAGGGTGTGATGAAACTTAATGAATATTGTTGATCAGTGTGCACCAACTTTTGGTAAAAGTAGTGGAGCTAGCCAACAAAAGCAATGAAATATCGAAGAAAAAGCTCTATCATCTAAGTCTGGGTGTCGAAGGTATCTTAGATACATAAAAGAGACACACCCCGGTGTACTCACAGAAAAACAAGTGCAGACGACTCCAACTCTCTTGATGTACACACTGGTCAACAATCTAAAAAAATTTTTACATGTGTTGAGTAAAAAGGCACTCGAGAGGCCCCTTGTTCCAATGCGAGGGAGAGAAAAATAAACACAATCCTATACCCTCCATCATTTGGCCGTCCATCTACACTTTCAAGTTTGACAAACTAATGAGACGGTTGACTGAAGCAAGAATAGACTTATTCCCTAGTATTAAGGATGAGGCCTAGAGGAGAGTCTTTGGGACTGGAACTTTGGGTGATGTCTAGACTTGACTCTCATGAAATGCAGTACACTAAATTTCATATCCTTATACTATAAGTACAAAATGAGAGTATGATAATTAGAGAAGATGGATTCCTTCTGACTAGAGCATGGATAAACTAAGAATTTTAGGTTCACTCATATCAAGGGTCTTCGAAAGATTGAGCCTTGAAATCTTCACTTGCACTGTCAGGAATTTAGCCGACTCCTCCAATCTTTAGATGCTCGAGGACGAGCATGGTTTAAGGATAGGGGTATGATGAATCTCGTATTCATCATGCTAAAAGACGCAAAATAAAACCCTTGCTTAATCTATCCCATAAAAATCACCATTAATTCCTTATTATTATCCTAAATTATATTGTGTATAATTAACCTTAATTTATTGTATTTAAATTTCTTTATTTTCTTGTAATTATTTTATCATTAAAACCCTAAAAATTAGGTCAAGTAATAGCCCACAATTCACTGACCATTAAAAAGACAAGAAAATACAAAAACATCTCAAAACCAAAAAGCTGATATTTTTATCCCCCATAAAAAATACCCCCAAAATACTCTTTGTACAAATGACCTCTTTTAGCTTTTTGTCCAACATGAAACTTGTAGATCTCGTCGAGACGAGCAACTTTCATGTTTTGACTTTTTATAATTTTGTCTCTAACTATTTATTCCATATTTATCTTTGTATTTTTTCTCTGAATTTTCTCTTTGGGCCACGTGGCGTCCTCTGGGCCACCCACATGGCCGCGTCTCCTTCCGACACCTGGCTTCCCCCAGACCATAGAATGCACCCCAACCGCCTCCATCTCTGCCTTCTCGCCTGCTAGTCGTCCGATCGGGTCCAGGATGCAATCTCGTCCACTCCTTAGAGACTCATCCCCAGCCGTTAGATTCTTCCCTTATCCTACGGCCTCCCGCGCGCCACGTCGCATCTTCACACCAGCCGTCAGATCATCAAGTCATCCAATGCACTTCCATGTGCCACCTCACCCCGCTCTCTCGCACCATCGATCAACCCTATGATCTAATCCCTGCCATTCACTCTCGCTTCGCTTCCAGCCAACCGATCAGATCTCATGATCTGATCTCTACCTTTCGCCCGTGCTTCCATCCTAGCTGTCAGATCGCTAGATCCAACGGCTAGGAGGTCGTCTCCAACCTCTGTAACCCCCTTTCTCCCAAGCGTTACGCCTCGCCAAACCTCCTCCCCCTTCCATTTTTAGCCGTCGCTCCAGCCATATCCTTCCTCTCCTAACACCTCCCCCTCACAGCCCTCTCCTCCACCCATCTTGCATAATCACTCCATACAATCAATCTCCCCCATTCGAAAGAGTCGGCCCGCTCACACAGACGGCCATCTTCCTCCGCCTATAAAACTTCGCCCACCACCTCCGTTCACCGCATCCACCATTCTGGGGCTTCGGCGCAGCCTCCAGCTCTCCGATGACAGCTCCCTCGCATGGAGGCGACGATGGCCGATCATCCCCTGGTGTGATCCATAGTCATCTGACCATGCTGTGACCGCCCCGTGCATCGCTGAGTACCGAAGACTGGCTGCCTTCGTCGTGCGACGACCGGAGCAGCGATTGCTGCTCAGCCCAAGCCGCCTCCTCCACCAGGGTTCCCCTCTCCGACGAGGTCCCCTCTCCCCTTCTTTTTCCTTATTTTCTCCTAACTTATTCACCGTATGCCACGCTAACACCCTCACCTGATCCCCCCACGACATCCACCTGACCACCAGCATCCTCGCCAACCCCCCTCCCTTCTCCAGAACCTCCCTCAGATCCGACCCCCTTCTACTCCACCTCACCGGAGAAAAAGATGCAGGCCATCGCCTCACGTCACCTCCACGACCTTCCACTCACCTCACACACACTCACACATCATGTGCTTCGGCTAAGCTAACACTTGCATGTACTTCCATCGTCATTGGTCGGAGATCATAACGGAGCTCCGTCGAGATAATTGCCTCCGATGAGGTTTCGTCGACTCCAAGTTCAGACCATTCTCGGAGCCTCGTCGGATCCCCACCATCTCCGCCAGCTGCCCAGCCAACCTCTCTGACTGGCAGGCGTGCAAATGGCACGTGGCGGAGCTCCATCGACCTCGTCGGATCCCCGCCTCCTCCGACAGCTTGCAGAGGAGCAAGAACTTACAGGTGTCGTCCGATCATCGGGATCGGACAGCTACGATGAAGCCACGTGGTGATCCGGGCCTCAGTCCGCTCCAACTGGCTCGGGTCCACCGAACCTCGAGCCGAACCATCTAATGAAGCCATATGGCCCGTGCTTGAGGCAACTTCCCGAGCCTAGGCCCCTCACGTGCGACGCACGTGAAGGCCTGGGTAAATTGCACGAAGGACCCTGATATTTTTAATAATTGCATAATGGTCCCCAAGCACGTGCCTTGCATAGGCAGTCTGGGTATTTTACAAGGAAGCCCTCAAAGTTTTGAAGATTTGCAAAAAGGTCCCCGCGCATATGAGAAATTGCACAGGACCCCTACCGGTTTTTGGTATTTACATTCAGGTCTTTCCAGGGACCTAAATGTAATATTTATCATTTATTTTTATTGCATTTATATTATAAATATGCCCCTGCATTGTCTTTAGCAAAACTTGAGCATCGTAGGTCCAAATTGCATGATTTTAGTGTCGTTTTCATCCTTATTTCTTCCTCTACATCATAGCATGTTTAATTTTCTCATCTGCCACTGTTTAAAATGAAGTGCATTTTTGTGATAGATGATGACCTTGTTCACTTGTCCTTGCTCTGATTTGATGGTTGTTTTTAATATTATGATTAAATCGATACTGATTTCCATTTCTATTTTGTTGCTCATAATTATTTAGGGTATATTTGTAATATTCTATCTGCATATAAATTCCCCTACATTATTTTCTCGCATCCTCTCTAAATTTCATAAAAATTGACTAAAAATTGCATACATCATGGCATTGCATTGTAACTAGCATAGTGCATCATACACACATGTGCTTCATGAATCAAAAATTCGATAGATAAACTAAGTAGTTGTGTCCTTGTGTTCGACCTTGGTAGACTTGCCAAGTATAAATACTCCACAACATTCAAAGATTGTGGTTTTTGCTGAACCGAATTTGCCTCCTATACTACGATAATTATTCATTCTTAAAGAGGTGAATTTCGCGTTCATCAACCACCTAGGTAGGGAAACGCCAATATGGGTTCCTTCTGACAAACCTACAGGTTGTATGCCCGACCTGTAGTTCTACTCCCAGTACTCCTTAACGTGACACATGATCCTTTTCAGGATCCAACTCAAACACATCAATTCCCATGATGTAATTCTTTCATTAAGTCTTCTATTTGCATAATCAGCAACACTTAGTATAGACTCACATATATATATTATTCGTATGCATATATAATCGTATTTATGCCTATTTTAACTCCCAACCCCTAACTTTCGTAGCCACCGCATCAATTTGATGTTTAAACCCTATTTTAGTGGGAATCACAAAGCAACTCTTCATACTTTTTCAAAAATAGCAAAATATAGGGTTCTTCATAGCAAAGAACATAAAATCATGAATTTCAATAATCTCGTATGAAAACCCAACAACAAAGGAAGAATTTCGTTACCTAATTGAGCTCTCTCTCATGTATGCAAGGCTTTATCATGTTTCGTTTTCAGAAAGAATGTTTTAAGGCTCCTGAAAAGATCGAATTTCATTTTCGTATCAAAAAGGCTAAGAATGTATCAAGAATGCGAAGAACGAACGAAGAACATGAAGAATGCGAAGAACACGAAGAACGCGAAGAACGTCAAGAACATATTTTCTCTTGAAATTTCGATAGAGTTTCCCCATATATCGGGACCTATTTCTTGGAAAACTTCGGCAGAGTTTCCCCTTATATCGGGACATATTTCTTGGTAAATTTCAGCAGAGTTTCCCCTTATATCAGGACATATTTCTCAGAAAAATTCGGCAGAGTTTCCCCTTATATCGGGACATATTACAAAATAAAAATGGAAAGAGTTTCCTCTATAAAATCAATCGTGAGGAAAACAAAAGCAAAACTGAAAGAATATACTCAAACAACAAGAGATGAAGAATCGATAGACACTACGCATCTTAGGTGAGTGAATGTGTCACAAATCACAAGGTTCACTAACGTGCATAGTCGTCCGCACCTAAATAGGGTATTACACAGATTTCTCCATCAAAATAACTATAAAGTGTAATTGAAAGAACAGAAACAAAAGCGATGGAGAATCGGTAGACAACACGTGTCTTAGATGAGTGAATGTGTGACGAATCACAGGGTTTGCTGACGTGCATAGCCGCCCACACCTAAGTAGGGTGTTACACAGATTTCTCCTCAACCCACAACAGAAAACGAATCGGAAAGAAAGATGAATCAAGAACAAAGCTTGGAAGAAAAGAGGGTGAGTTGAAATCCTAGCTTACGAAACAAACTAAGAGAGGATCATACCTTTCTCCTCCTCGTTCTCCCGGCAACTCTTCGCTAGTGCTCCTTCCTCGCCTCCCACTCCTCCTCCCGACCTCTCGACCCTAGCCCTTAGGGTGGTGGTCGTAGTGGAAATCGTAGAGAATGAATGGGTAGGGGGTCTATTAATAGGCTCCAGAAAACCACTAACCATGGTTAGAAAACCATGGTTTGGACCTTAACCATGGTTTAGCGGCCCATGGTTTTGGCCAAAACTTATTCCAAACTTGGGGCTTAAGTTAGAACATTCTAGAGGATTCTAGATTCGCTAATGACACTTAATTAACATTAATCGTGATTAAATTTCACTAATCGCGATTAAACTTTCACGGCTTACGCTTATCTTTTGCTAACTATTGATTAGTGTTTGCTAATGATCATTCACGGTTCTCAATCCATCATTAGTTTCTTTAATTATGTTTAATTAGTCTTAATGACAGTCATTTTGGGCTAATGACATCTTAACCCTCCTTACTTCTCTTTCTTCCGAAATTCGTAATAATTCGAAACGAAGTCTGATTCATATGAAACAAATTCTGTTGGTTTCCTCTTGACGAGCTGGATCTTATTATATAGGATCTGAGATATGCCAAGTTCAAGGCTTTACAATTATAACAACCTTAAAGAAAGTCTCGTCCTCGAGACTAGAAATGCAGACGTAACAACCTTAAAGAGAATGAACGCCATTTCATTTATAAAGAAGATATACAACACATAGTGTTATTACTCAAACAAGTAGGGGTATTTCTCTCTCATTTCCGCCTCAGGTTCCCATGTGGCTTCTTCAAACTCTTGGTTCCGCCACAATACTTTAACTAGAGGCATCTCTTTGTTTCTCAACTTCTTGATATCCTTGTCAAGTATTTGCACAGGTATCTCTTGGTATGTCAAATCTGGCTCAACATGTAAATCATCGTAACTTATCTTATGCTCTGGATCCTTAATGTACTTTCTTAGATTTGATATGTGAAAAACATCATGTACTGCTGAAAGATGTGGAGGAAGTGCAAGGTCTTTTTCGAGCAATCTCTACAGCTTCCCGTGTCTCTTGCAGTCTATCTGAATCATAAAGGTTCTTTATACCGACCTCTTGCCAACACAACAGAGTAGTTTTCCTTCGTCCATAAAGTACTTCAAATGGTGCCATGCCAATACTTGTATGGTAACTGTTGTTGTATGTGAATTCTGCAAGAGGAAAATGTTTCAACTATGATCCTTCCCATTCTAAGGCACATGCTCGTAACATATCCTCTAAAGTCTGAATAGTACGTTTTGATTGATCATCTATTTGTGGATGATATGTTGTGATCAAGCATAGTTGTGTGCCTAAGGCTTTCATGAAGTTCTCCCAATAGTGTGAGGTGAATCGTGAATCTCGATCGGAAACTACTTCCTTTGGGATACCATTGGGGCGAATCACATGTGTAATATATAACTCAACAAGCTGGTCTGGAGTGAAAGATAAGCTTGTTGGAATAAAGTGTGCTACCTTCGTCAAACGATCTATTATAGCCCAGATACTATCTTTACTAACAGTTGTTTGAGGTAAGCCAGTAACGAAACCCATGGAAATGCTTTCCCATTTCCATTCAGGTATAGGGAGGGGTTGCAATAATCTTGATGGCTTTTAGTGTGAAGCCTTTACCTGCTGGTAAGTGAAACACGAATTCACAAACTCAGCAACATCTTTCTTCATTCCCGGCCACCAAAAGTATGAATGAAGATTCTTATACATCTTTGTAATTCCTGGATGAATAGATAATCTTGAGCAGTACGCTTCTCGTAAGATGTCTTTCCTTAGTTCAGGTGTGTTTGGTACACAAACTCTGCGATGGTTATACAGTAACCCATCTTATATCTGGAATCCCTCTATCTCATTCTTCTCAAGTTGTTGTCTCAAGTCTTTAAGGACTGGATCATCCTCCTGTCCTTTCTTTATTATATCCCAGATCTCTAGTTTGTATTGGTGAGGAATAGTTATAGTATCAGCACTTTTATCAAATGGTTTCCATTCACTTAACATTGTTAGTAAACCCTAGAAGTGGATAACACTCACCAACCCAGGTGAATAAGTTCTTCTGCTAAGGGCATCTGCTACGACGTTTCCCTTACCATGGTGGTAGAAGATACTGCAATCATAATCTTTCAACAACTCTAGCCACCGTCTCTGTCTCATATTGAGTTCCTTATGATCAAATAGATATTTCAAGCTTTTATGATCAATGAAGATTTCAAAAGTAATACCATAGAGGTAATGTCTCCATATCTTTAAAGCAAAAACTATAGCAACTAATTCAAGGTCATGTATTGGGTAGTTCTTTTCATGTGTCCTGAGCTGTCATGATGCATACGCAACTACGTTACCATGTTGCATAAGAACTGCCCCAAGTCCTTCTTTAGACGCGTCAGTGTACACTGTAAACCCTTCACTCCCAGAGGGTAGATTAAGGATTGGTGCAGATGTTAGGCATTCTTTCAGTGTCTGAAAACTAGCTTCACATGTATCATACCATAAGAATGGGACTTCCTTCTGAGTTAGTCTAGTCATTCGCAATGCTATTCCTGAAAAGTCCTTCACGAATCTTCTATAATATCCAGCTAAACTCAGAAAAGATCGTATTTCTGTGACAGTCTTCGGGCGTTCCCAACTCATCACCATACTAACCTTTGTAGGATCAACTGATATACCTTCCCCAGAAATAACATGGCGTAGAAACGATATTTCAGATAACCAAAAGTCACATATGCTATATTTAGCATATAATTTGTTCTTCCTTAGATTTTCAAGTGCCTACCTGAGATGGTGTTCATGCAGATACTTATCCTTGGAGTAAATAAGCACGACATCAATAAAGACTACTACAAAGTGATCTAAGAACTCCTTGAATACTCTATTCATGAGATCCATGAAGGCTGTTGGGGCATTTGTTAGTCCAAAAGGCATAACTAAGAATTATAATGCCTGTATCTAGGTTGAAAAGTTGTCTTGGGAATATCTGTATCTTTAGTTTTCAACTGATGGTATCCAGATCTTAAATCAATCTTGGAATACACAGTTGAACCCTGTAACTGATCAATGAGATCATCTATTCTTGGCAATGGATACTTATTCTTTATTGTCCTCTTATTTAGTTGTCTATAGTCAATGCACAACTGCATCGACCCATCCTTTTTCCTAACAAATAAGACAGGTGCACCCCATTGTGAAGTACTAGGATGAATGAATCTTTTATCTAACAGTTCTTGCAAGTGTACCTTTAACTCTAGTAACTCAGCTGGTGCCATCCTATACGAAGGGATAGAGATAGGCTGGGTATCAGGTATGAGAGAGATTTCAAATCCAATCTCTCGCTCAGGTAGTAATCCAGGTAGATCCTCTGGAAATACATCAGGAAATTCGCACACTATAGGTATATCTTCCATCATTCTGTCTGACCCTGATGTAGTAGTTACATAAGCTAAATAGCCTTGGCACCCTTTCTCTAACAGTTGTTGAGCCTTTAGAGTAGATATGTATTTGACATTATCATTGGATGTCTTTCCAATGAACTGGAACTCTATCGAGTTAGGTAGGTGAAATGTTACTGTCTTCTGAAAACAATCAAGACATGCATGATGCCTTTATAACCAATCCATCCCAAGGATGAGATCAAATTTATCCATTTCAATAAGTAATAGGGAAACAGGTAACTAATGTCCTGCTATCAGTACTACACAATCAGCCAGGATTTCTCGGATTATAAACACTTGTCCTCCTGGTCCCTTGATCAGATAGGATTTTTGTGCTTCTATTGGTACCTTACCCAAAGTGGGTACTAACCGTCGAGTAATAAATGAATGTGAAGCACCAGAATCAAATAAAGCATGTACAGAAAAGCCATGAATAGTAACGGTACATCGTACAGCTGTGACTGAATTGTAGGCTTGTCTTCAATGATTACATTGAGCTGGCCATTAGGAATAGGTAAGCTAGAACCCACAACACTTTGTGGTGGTTGTTGTGTAGGAGGCGCTCCTTGTGAGCCACGACCTCTACCCTGTCTTCCTCCACGTGTTGCTCCATTGCTCGGAGTGGATGTTATACCGTTATTTGGGGTTGGTTTAAACCCTGAACCTCTCAACTGCGGACAATCTTTCATTTTGTGACCTTCTTGATGACAGTGATAACATGCACGTGTTTCTGTCTGAGCTGAAGATCGAACCACAGAGGTACTAGTTCGTGGTGCTGAGTTACGGGGTATAATGGAGGTCTAGAGAAACCTCCTCTTCCTGATAATTCGTGACCCAAGGTCTGTGGTGAGCTTATACTGGAACCGGCTAGATGATAGCGACGATCTCTACGGTTATAATGTGCCTTGCGTTTGGATGGTCTACCATTAAAGTGGAAACATCTTCTTTGGCAGTTTTCATCCCTCTCCATCTCAATACGAGAGGCAATGTCCATTGCTTCATCTACGGTTATAGCTCTAAAACCAGTAAGCTTTTCTCGCATATCTCCCTAAAGACCGCTAACAAATTTTGTAAGACACTCTTGTGGTGAAGCTTCTAGAGCCGGTGCGTAATTTAGTAGCTCAGTGAAGTGGATATGATAATCTCGTACGGTTTTAGAACCCTAATTCAGAGAAGCCAACTCTCTCCTCTTTAATTCTTCCAAATGAGAGGGACAGAAGTGAGCTCGGAACCTCTCTTTAAAGATATCCCACGGAACAAGATCTGCTAATTTATTGGAAATCGCTCTCCACCATCGTCGTGCATAATATTTTAGGGAGTAATCAGCAAAGTGCACCCAAGTGTCAACTGGTGCATGGATTATCCTCAACATCCTACTACGTCATCGAGCCATAATTCAGCCTCGACAGGTGTCTCTACACCTTTGAATCGAGGAATTTTTCCCTTTCGGTAATTATCTAGTAATGTTTGGTATCTAAGAAGGGCCTTCTTCATTGCTCCTTCAGTCAGGGTAGGAACAGACTCAGTTGAAGGATGGTAACTTGATTCTTCCTCAGATTGATGGATAGAACCTTCAATCCTAGCATCCGCAGGCTTAGATGCCTAGGGTCTCTCAGCTTGTGCATCGAGCCTCTCCTCCAATGCTTGTTGCCTTTACCCCATGTCTTGGAGCATTGCCATCATAGCCGCTAATTTCCTAGACAAATCTTGGTCTGCCATGATCCTGGGATGAGTCAAGGTCAAAGGTCAGATCCTATATGTCTTAGCATGATGTACATAAGGGACAAAGACTTGTGAATGGTACTGCAGTCAGTTATTAAGATCAAAGGATCTTAATACAACCTTAGTTTCTGAATACCGCTCATAGTTGTCAACTACTAAATAAATTATTGGAGTAACCAGACTCTCATACCAATCTGTCGTGACCCCAATTCTGGGCCGTCAGATCCTCCCATAACCGGATCTGGTTTCTCAGCAATAATATATTCAACAATCACAACTAACATTCAAAAACAAACTGCAAATAAAGTATACTCGGAATATAGTATTTCAACACTTTTCTATTCACAAAATAAAGTTCAGATGATACATTATCCCACTATAACCATTTACATGTACATCAGCTTGAAAGGAAAATATACAAAAGATTACTAACTACGTTACAAAGAAAAGCTATTGTGGCTGGCTGGATGTCTAGTATGTAATCTGGACCAATTTTTAAAGTCCTTGGAATGGCTCACCGACACCTGTTGGGTTTTCCATAAATAATAGGACAAAAATGAACGAATGCTAAGTAACAAAGAAGAGAAAAGCAAATAAATCGTGTAATTTTGCAAAACTTGTTATCACAAAAGGTTTCATTCCTTCTCGTTAATTTAAGTCCTATTCCTTTCTATTCCACATCAGGTATTAGTCCAGGGGAACCCCACCATTCATGGGCTCCGAAATTGTGGACACTTCGGGATTGGATTGCGTTGATCTTGGTAAGCTTATGTCGTTGCATGTCGCCTCACCCAATCCTCCAATACTACCCAGACAATTTTTCTTTTCTTTTATTAAACAGGGTCTCAAACCCTCAGCTCGGAAAACAAATGAGCACACCGTCCTCGAGGACCCGGTTGCTTAAAACCTCAGGCTAACATTTAATCATATAACCTAGTGGCTTTAAATACATATTATCGTGATCCATCCGCTATTGAACCACCCGTGCCTCCACATGGAACAACCACATCTTCCGTCATTCAACCCGAAGATATTGGCTCCCGGTATCACACGTTGCAAATCATTCATTTCATATGCACTTATCATAACAAGGCAACCGTGTACCACCTAGGTAGGGAAACGGCAATACGGGTTCCTTCCGACAAAACTACAGGTTGCATGCCCGACTTGTAGTTCTACTCCCAGTCATCCTTAACGTGACATGATCTTTTTCAAGATCCAACTCAAACACATCAATTCCCATGATGTAATTCTTTCGTTAAATATTCTATTTGCATAATCAGCAACACATAGTATAGACTCACATATATATTATTCGTATGCATATATACTCGTATTTATGCCTATTTTAAGTCCCAAACCCTAACTTTCAAAGCCACCGCATCAATTTGATGCTTAAACCTTATTTTAGTGGAAATCACAAAGCAACTCTTTAGACTTTTTCAAAAATAGCCAAATATATGGTTCTTCGTAGCAAAGAACATAAAATCATGATTTTCAATAATCTCGTATGAAAACTCAACAACAAAAGGAAGGATTTCGTTACCTAATCGAGCTCTCTCTCACGTATGCAAGGCTTTATCGTGTTTCGTTTTCAGAAAGGATGTTTTAAGGCTCCTAAAAAGATCGAAGTTCATTTTCGTATCAAAAATGCTAAGAACATGTCAAGAACGCAAAGAACGAACGAAGAATATGAAGAACGCGAAGAACACGAAGAACGCCAAGAACATATTTTCTCTTGAAATTTCGACAGAGTTTCCCCTTATATCGGGACACATTTCTTGGAAAATTTCGGCAGAGTTTCCCCATATATCGAGATATATTTCTTGGAAAATTTCAGCAAAGTTTCCCCTTATATCGGGACATATTTCTTGAAAAAATTCGGCAGAGTTTCCCATTATATCGAGACATATTTCAATATAAAAATGGAAAGAGTTTCCTCTATAAAATCAATCGTAAGGAAAAGAACAGCAAAACTGAAACAATATACTCAAACAACAAGAGATGAAGAATCGGTAGACACCATGCATATTAGGTGAGGGAATGTATGACGAATCACAGGGTTCACTGACGTGCATAGCCGCCCGCACCTAAGTAGGGTATTACACAGATTTCTCCATCAAAATAACTATAAAAGTATAATTGAAAGAATGGAAACAAAAGCGATGGAGAATTGGTAGACACCACGCATCTTAGATGAGTGAATGTGTGACGAATCATAGGGTTCACTGACGTGCATAGCCGCCCGCACCTAAGTAGGGTGTTACACAGATTTCTCATTGAACCACAACAGAAAACGAATCGGAAAGAAAGATGAATCAAGAACAAAGCTTGATAGAAAAGAGGATGAATTGAAATCCTAGCTTACGAAACAAACTAAGAGAGGATCATAACTTTCTCCTCCTCGTTCTCCCGGCAGCGCTTCACTAGTGCTCCTTCCTTGCCTCCCACTCCTCCTCCCAACCTCTCGACCCTAGCCCTTGAGGTGGTGGTGGTAGTGGAAATCGTAGAGAATGGATGGGTAGGGGGGTTTATTAATAGGCTCCAGAAAACCACTAACCATGGTTAGAAAACCATGGTTTAGACCTTAACCATGGTTTAGCAGCCCATGGTTTTGGCCAAAACTTATCCCAAACTTGGGGCTTAAGTTAGAACATTCTAGAGGATTCTAGATTCGCCAATGACGCTTAATTAACACTAATCATGATTAACTTTCACTAATCGCAATTTAACTTTCGCGGCTTACGCTTATCTTTTGCTAACTATTGATTAGTGTTTGGTAATGATCATTAGCAGTTCTCAATCCGTCATTAGTTTTATTAATCATGTTTAATTAGTCTTAATGACAGTCATATGGGTTAATGACATCTTAACCCTCCTTACTTCTCTTTCTTCCGAAATTCATAACAAATTGAAATGAAATTCGATTCACACGAAACAAATTCCGTTGGTTTCCTCATGACGAGCCGGATCTTATTATATAGGATCTGAGATATGCTAAGTTCAAGGCTTTACATAGAGTCTAGTTCTTCACGTGTTCTTGTTGACCCCTTCTCGATTATCAGATCAAGAACATGATCCATATCTAATCTGGGATGTTGGTTTTCTTCGAAAGGTTATTTGAGAGCAGCCGTCAGATCGTACATGTGGAGCACGTACAATGGTTGGATCAGAAGGACGTAAGTGGTAAAATTTGCAACTACCCCCCTGCCTTTCTGTATTTCATGAAAAGTGTTGTAAATATTTAATTAAATACAAAATTTTGTGGACAAATTGCATGGTTATTTTGCATGTGAGCCCATGGAATATATTTTATTTGCAAATATACCCTTGCTAGCATGATTTATTTTTATTTATGGGCTTATATTTCCTAAAAATAAATCATGTGCTCAAAAAATTTTCCAAAAAGAGATGTAAGTGCACGATTGATTACTTGTTCATGTTATATATATTTTATTTGCCATATTGCTTGCATTTACTATTTACTAAAAATTAAAAAAGGCATTTTATTCCTAGTTTGACTTAGAAAATACAAAAAAATATATAATTTTTTTCCAAAAAAATCGAAAAAATCCCTACTATTTATTAGCATATTTTATCACTCCGGACCAAAAATCACAAAAAGTCTCAAAAGAAATCCAAAAAATTAGCAAACCCTTTCTAAGACAAAAAAAATATAAAATATTTTCAAAATACCTAAAAATATTAGTTTGTATCCTATATATTCTATGTACTAAAATTGGTTTTGAGAAATTTTGAACTTTTTTACTATTTTTAATTCTCAAATCAATTCGTTCTAATTAAAAATTCATGTTTTATCTTATTTCTATTTTAAAAAAATATAAAAATTAGCAAAAAAATCCCTAAAAATTCTTAAAAGTTGAAAAATATTTAAAAAACACAAAAACATTTTCTTTTTATCTTTTTACTATTTTTAGATATATTTATAATTATATTACTCTATATAGATTATATATACATATATATTATTTTATATACTTTATATTATTATTAATTATTATAAATACATTATAAATATTTTAGAACCTTTATGAAAATGAAAAGGACAGTTCTTTGGGATTTTTTCCTGATTTTTGTACATTTATATATATTCTACAATATATTATCTATATTGTATACATTACATTATTTACGCTTATATACACTCTTATATATTATATATATTAAAAAGAAAAGGAAATTAAAAATCAAAAAATTAAAATTAAAAAATAATTAAAAACCCATAACAACATTAAGTAAATATTGTGCATACTTATACATACGCACACTTGCATTATTTATTTATAAATAATATACATCGCTATGTCTCTTGTTCCCGGTATTCGACACCCTACTCTACTTGCCACTATACACATACTGTTTTGTAGGGTCATAATAAATTTTGATTCACTTGCTTTTGATTGTTTGATTATTGATGTAGGTTGATTGTTTATTTAATTGTGGAGTCTTCATGAGCGGTCTCTTCAGCTACTGTGGTCCTGCCTTGTGAGGACCAAAAGACTGTCTCTTGGATTCTCGGTTAATCAATAAGATAGGCTTATTTCATGGTATTCATGGCACAGACACATATGGTTCATTTATCTTTAAAATCCTTCTTTCTTGCTATTTCATCAAGATAATTTGATACAATCTTATTTTCTCCATAGTGTAGGGCACCGAAGACCACATTATAATATTTTTGTTGCGGTTCTACTTCCATATTAGTGTCCTCCATATTTGAGATTATGATAGTGCTCGAGGACACTAGTGTACTCCTGCTGAGGGATATACATATGCCATATGCAATATGCTCCTACCCTTAAGAGGTATGGTTCTTCCTACTCGTAAAAATGAATGTCGAACAAGAATTTTTCCTTCTTGACTCTCGTCCAATCTTGCGGGACTACGCTAGATACGAGGTAGTTCATAATATCAACATACCAAGAAAGAGATGAAACACTGGGAATCAATACATTAGGAAAGGTCTGCATAATCGGTGTACTGCTCATTTTAGTATCTCAGCATTCTAATGGTCTGCTACTACATTCTGAATTCTAGGATTGTCTCTGATTTCCAAATCAAATTCCTGGAGAAGGGTCCATGAGTAAGAATGATTTGGCATCCTTCTTCTACTGTAAGTATCAGATAGAATAGTGCTCAATATAGACGATGAATTTTGATCCAAGAAAATATGATCTGAATTTTTACAGGATGAATATCACTGCTAACAATTCTTTATCTATAACTACATAGTTTTTCTGTGTGCATCATCTAATATTTTGTAGGTATAGTGAATGTAATAGGGTAATTTGTCTCTTCTTTGTCCTAACACAGCAAAATCTGATGTGTCCATCATGATATTGAATGGGAGAGACCAATCAAGTGGTTGTCGGATAGGATAAAATGACAAGATCTTTCAATTGATGAAATGATTGGAGGACCTTCTGATCAACATTGAAATCCATCTCCTTTCACAATAGCTCTGTAAGAGGTCAGGCAATCTTGTTGAAGCCCTTGATAAATCTTCGATAGAAACCAACATGCCCGAGGAAAGATCTTACATTCTTGATTGTTTAAGGTGGCTCAAGTTTAGCAATCACATTCACCTTTGACGGGTCGACTTCCATGTCATGCTCGGAAACAACATGGCCCATCATGATTCCTTCTGTGACCATTAAGGGACTATTTTCCCATGATAACACCATATTGACTTCACGACATTTCTGAAGCACTCTGTCTAGGTATGCAAGACAAGAATCGAAACAGTCACTGTATACTGAGAAATCATCCATGAACACCTTGAGAAAGCTACTGACCATATTGGCAAAAACGACTAGCATACACCTTCAAAATGCAACATGTACATTGCATAATCCAAAGGTCATTCTCTTGAAGGCATAGGTGCCCAATGAACAAGTAAATGTAGTCTTCTTTTGTTCTTCAGGGGCAGTCACCACTTGGTTGTACCCAGAGTACTCATCTTAAAAGCATAAGAACTCCTTTCCTGTTAATCTTTTAAGCACGGGATCAATGGGATATAGAGGAAAGTGGTACTTCTTGGTTTTCGCATTCAAGTGTTGATAATCAACACATACGTGCCATGATGTCGATACTCGAGTAGAAATCTCCTCTCCTTGTTGATTAGAAATCATGGTGATCCCTGATTTCTTTAAACTACAAGCAATGGGCTCACCTACTTTGAGTCAGACATGGGATAAATGAATCCAGCTTCACACAACTTCGTGATTTCTTTCATGACATGATTTCTTTCATGATGAAGTCTCATAGGTTATAGTTCAACCTTCACTAAAATTTGCAGGATGATTTGCAATCATCTTATAGATAGATATGGTGTGAACACATGGCTGGATTTATTCCTCGGAGATTTGAAACTTTCCAACCAAATGCCTTGCAGTTCTTCTCTAAAATCTCAAGCATACGAGATTCCTGATCCAGGGTTATCATGTTGCTGATGATGATTGAATACATGTTCTACTCACCTATAAGAAAGCATACTTTAGACCTGTCAGGAGCTGTTTCAATTTAGGTAATTGTTTAGTCAGCTCAATGGATACTTCAGAAACAATACTGGTAGGTGCATGATCTACTGAAAATAAGGAGGCATTGTCCACCTATGTCACTCTTGGCACAAATAACAATGTCCTGAATAAATTTGCAATGAATCCATCATGTTTGGTTTAGCTTGAATCTTCTTCGAATAAGCTGATCAGTGAATCTAACTCATTCTCCCAGTTGGCAAAGGAGCAAGGATGGACTATGCTTTCCAGGTCCTCCTCTTAAGAGAGGATTTCCTATGTAAAAATTTCATTCAATGAGATATGTTAATCATTGATATCCACAACAATGACATAGTCTTCTGCTGATGCTCCTGGCTTCCCTTCATCAGATGTGGTCTCGGTGACTTTTGGCTCATTGATCATGTCCATATCGACTCTTTCACTGCAGGAGCAGAACGTGATCCTTCCAGACCCATAATCAACTATCATTTCGACGATTCAAAGGCACAACCAATCGAGAATAGTTGGAGTCTGGAGTAACCTATATAGATAAAGTTTATCTATATATACATATAATGTATATATTTAATTAATTAAGTGTACATATAAAATCAAAAAAATATAATAAAAATAGCTAAATGTGTATTAAAATAAATCAAAGATATAGAAAATATATATAAGAAACAATAAAAATGTATAACACAAAATAAAAATACCCAAATACATGTATATACACCTATATTTTACTTATAAATATTGACTTGTAACAAAAGGCCTCGAAAAATAAATAAAAATAAGAATAAAATACTATAGAAAATTACATATTTTTTCATGTTTTCACCAAAATTTAGTAAAATCATTTGATATTTTTTATTGATTTATTAAATCATTTCTACTTGGGAATTTTTTGGTAAGTCCATGTGGACCAACCAGAAGCCTTCCCACGTTGACCTCAGGTCAACTTCCCCTCCGCCTCCTCTGACTCATCTGACACCTCGAGTCCCACATTTATCACCCTTTTCCTAGGATCCCTAATGATCAATTTGCCTCCTGCCTTGAACATCGTCTGAGCCTTGACATTCTAGATCATTGATCGATCTTCAGGAGCATTGGATCTTCATCGACTCATTCTGCATCTACCTCGCAAGTCATACATTCAGTCAACCTATAAGTAAACTCTTCCAACTTCGCCACCTAGTTTGATCCACTTTTGATCGGTCTTAGACCCTTATGTCCCCAGAATCCCTTTGCCTTGGTGTAAACAAGTGGAGGAGCGTATTTGCAGTGAGGAGGAAGATCGGAGGTGGTGATCCACCTATTGTTGGAGGAGCTCCGTTGGTTGGTTCCATCTCCTCAACTCTGATCGAGTTGAGGCCATATCTCTCCATCCTTAGGTTATTCCTTAGCCCTCTTTTCATTCCTTACTTTCAATTCCAAGTTTAATCACATCTTTAGCCGTAAAATCAAAAAATCCCCTATTGCCTAGATCTTGAGATCCAGACTAATTCGTCGTGATCTGACCATTACATTGCCTTGATTTCTACTCCATTCGAATCCCCTTCATGTTCTCCGTCGATTCCCCATCTACAAACCCATATCCACTATAGATCTGGGATCCGAGCTTTACCTCTGCCACCCTTCATCGGAGCTACATCGCCACCTCGCCCCAGTTACTTTTGCTTCACCCTTAGTTCAAGGAGATAGCCCTCAAACCAGGGACATTTTTGGTGCAGGTTACGAGCCTTGGCAACCCATCTGGAACCCAAGTGAAGACCTGGAGCAGATCTACATAGTCTGGAGTAGTTTGAGCTCCTAGGGTGTCACTGACTTCATCGGAGACGGCTACTACACACATAGGAGGTTCGACAAATTGTTGGGCCTATAGGAGGAGAGATCCAACGCTGGAGCACAGAGGAATGTCGATTAAAGCATGCTAGAGTGTCGCGACCCCAATTCTGGGCCGTCGGATTCTCCCATAACTGGATTTGGTTACTCAGCAATAATATATTCAGCAATCACAACTAACATTCAGAAACAGACTGCAAATAAAGTGGTGCCCTCTGGGCCGCCCACGTGGCCATGTCTCCTTCCTACACCTGGCTTCCCCTGGACCATAGGATGCACGCCAACCGCCTCCATCTCTGCCTTTCACTTCCGCCTCGCCCGCTAGCCATTCGATCGGGTCCAGGATGCAATCTCATCCACTCCTTATCGCCTCATCCCCAACCGTTAGATTCTTCGCTTATCCTACGGCCTCCCACGCGCCACGTCGCATCTTCACACCAGCCATCAGATCATCAAGTCATCCAATGCCCTTCCATGTGCCACCTCACCCCGCTCTCTCGCACCGTCGATCGACCCTATGATCTAATCCCCGCCGTTCACTCTCACTTCGCTTCCAGCCGACCGATCAAATCTCATGATCTAATCTCCATCTTTCACCCGCGCTTCCATCCTACCCGTCGGATCACTAGATCCAACGGTTGGGAGGTCGTCTCCTACCTCTGTAACCCCTTCTCTCTCAGGCATTACGCCTCGCCAAACCTCCTCCCCCTTCCATTTTTAGCCGTCGCTCCAGCCACCTCCTTCCTCTCCTAACACTTCCCCCTCACAGCCCTCTCCTCCTCCCATCTTGCGTAACCCCCAAGACACCCTCCATCGCTCCATACAATCAATCTCCCCCATTCGAAACCGTCAGCTCGCTCACACAGACAACCATCTTCCTCCGCCTATAAAGCTTTGCCCACCACCTCCGTTCACCGCATCCACCATTCTGGGGCTTCGGCCCAGCCTCCGGCTCACCAGTGACAGTGGAGGAGCCCTCGCAAGGAGGCGACGACGGCCGATCATCCCCTGGTGTGATCCATGGTCATGTGACCATGTTGCAACCTCCCCGTGCGTCGCTGAGCACCGAAGACTGGCTACCTTCGTCGTGTGACGACCG
Source organism: Ottelia alismoides (assembly GCA_037367405.1). Taxonomy (NCBI): domain Eukaryota; kingdom Viridiplantae; phylum Streptophyta; class Magnoliopsida; order Alismatales; family Hydrocharitaceae; genus Ottelia; species Ottelia alismoides. Next base: position 244,319 of record JAZKJV010003888.1, read on the forward strand.
GAGTAGCGATTGCTGCTCAGCCCAAGCTGCTTCCTCCCCCAAGGTTTACCTCTCCGACGAGGTCCCCTCTCCCCTTCTTTTTCCTTATTTTCTCCTAATTTATTCACCATATACCATCGCTTCCACCCTCACCTGATCACCCCACGACATCCATCTGACCACCAGCATCCTCGCCAATCCCCCTCCCTTCTCCAGAACCTCCCTCAGATCTGACCCCCTTCTACTCCTCCTCGCCGGAGATGAAGATGCAGGCCATCGCCTCCCATCACCTCCACGGCCTTCCACTCACCTCACACGTACTCACACACCATGTGCTTTGGATAAGCTAACACTTGCAGGTACTTCCATTGTCATTGGTCGGAGATCATAACGGAGCTTCGTCGAGCTAATTGCCTCCGGCGAGGCTTCGTCGAATCCAAGTTCAGACCATTCCCGGTGCCTCGCCGGATCCCCACCATCTCCGCTAGTTGCCCAGCCAGTCTCACTGATCGGCGGGCGTGCGAATGGTGCGTGGCGGAGCTCCATCGACCTCGCCGGATCCCCGCCTCCTCCGGCAGCTTGCGGAGGAGAAAGAACTTACAGGTGTCGTCCGATCATCGGGATCGGATGGCTATGATGAATCCACGTGGTGATCCGGGCCTCAGTCCGCTTCAACTGGCATGGGTCCACCGAACCTCGAGCCGAACCATCTAATGAAGCCACGTGGCTCGAGCCTGAGGCAACTTCCCGAGCCTAGGCTCCTCACGCACGTGAAGGCCTGGGTAAATTGCACGAAAGACCCTGATATTTTTTATAATTGCATAATTGTCCCAGGCACGTGCCTTACGTTGGGTGCCTAGGTATTTTATAGGGAAGCCCTTAAAGTTTTGAAGATTTGCAAAAAGGTCCCCGCGCATATGGGAAATTGCACAGGACACCTATTGGTTTTTGGTATTTACATTTAGGTCCCTCCAAGGACATAAATGTAATATTTATCATTTATTTTTCTTGCATTTATATTACAATTATGCCCCTGCATTATCTTTAGTATAACTTGAGCATCGTAGGTCCAAATTGCATGATTTTAGTGTCGTTTTGATCCTTGTTTCTTCCTCTACATCATAGCATGTTTAATTTTCTCATCTGCCACTATTTTAAATGAACTGAATTTTTGTTTTAGGTGATGACCTTGTTCCATTATCCTTGCTCTGATTTGATGGTTGTTTTTAATATTGTGATTAAAACGATACTGATTTCCATTTCTATTTTGTTGCTCATAATTATCTAGGATATATTTGTAATCTTCTATCTGCATATAAATTCCCCTATATCATTTTCATGCAACTTCTTTAAATTGCATAAAAATCGACTGAAAATTGCATACATCATGGGATTGCATTGTAATTAGCAAAGTGCATCATACAGACCTGAAATTGAGAATTGTTCACACATGTGCTTCATGAATCAAAAATTCGATAGATAAACTAAGTAGTTGTGTCCTTATGTTCGACCTTGGTAGACTTGCCAAGTATAAATACTCCACAACATTCAAATATTGTGGTTTTTGCTGAACTGAATTCGCCTCCTATACTACGATAATTACTCATTTTAAAAGAGGTGAATTTCACGTTCACCAAATGGCACCGTTGCCGGGGACACGGCTTAACTTAATTGTTGAATTTTGATTTTCTTTGTCTTATATTTTCAATTATTATAGGTCCTCATTTCATGCATCATTTTTGCATCATGTGATGATCAATCTCCTCCGTATTTTTCTAACTTTTCTCTTTTGTGGCAGGATCCATGAAAATCAAGGACGCTTGATCTTCATGGAGGCGTGAGGTCGAACACCCCGCTAAAGAGGTTGCAGATTAATTTGGGAAGAAAGTAGGGATTTTAATCTGTCAACCTGCATTTGCATCATGTATAAAAAAACTTGCATGTGCATATTTATTTCCAGTTGTTGCATGTCATAAAAAAAGAGAAGTAGATTACTTGATGATCTACCCCCCCCCCCTCCCACACACACACACACTTGCACATACACACTCACCCCCCCCCCCTTATCTTCCTCTGTATATTTCACACACACTCTCTCTGTGTGTGTATATTTCACCAACCCCCCCTAACCCTCCACCCTTGTATCATAGTACAAATCCCCCCTAACTCAGACCTTACTTAGGCTATTTGTAGCCTAAGTTTAGGGGGGACCTGCCTGCTTATCCCTCCCTCGTATTACCTTCTTGTACTTAAGTCAATTTTCGACCAAAGTATAAAGGGATCCTCCTCCTCAGTTCCGCTATATCACCTTATATTTGATCGAGCCTTGTCTTCATAGCACTTGTGCTATGAGGACATAGCAAAATTTAAGTATAGGGGGGTATACCATATATTACTGTATATTTATTTTAGTCATAACTCGTATTTTTAAACTTTTTGAAAATTTTGTTTTCGGGCTTGGCTTTGGCAAACCTATGAACTGAGTTTTTGTAAAAACTTGTAAAAATGTTTTCTTACAATTGAGGGATTAATCTATGTAAATAACCCTTTTTCAAAAAAGAAAAAGAAAAGAAATATATGAAAATTGAAAATTGAAAAACTTTCTTTGAATTAAACTATGACTACTAGGCTTAGTTAGTAGACACTTTCAGTGAGGGAACTTCAGTCTCCCTTAACAGAGTGGGTGGTTTAAAGGACACCGCATACGGCTCCGTCCTTAAGGATCACGGGTCCGTTTATCGGCTCCTACTTACACCCATACTGGCTGAGAATAGATACTTTTATTCATTTGAGCCCGGGACAGTCATTGTCTCTCCAAAGAAGTTTAAAAAATTTTTTGAAAAATTAAAATCCATAAAAATATGCAAAAGTCAAAAATCACTAACCAAGGAGTTGGTGTATTCTTGACACATTCACACTCACTCAAGGCTTGAGGATTTTGAGGACACTGGATATCTGCGATCTTGGAAGTCTGATTAACATGCCTTAGTCACTAGGGTTTTTAAACTTAATTGTCCACACTTCCCTAGTTTGAAAGATTTGAGCGCTATATTGCACTCTTCATCTCTACCTTTAAAAGAATATGATCAGCACAATCACCTCCACAACTGCATGATTGATGAGATGAGTTGAGTTATCACTTGAGGAACTAGGATTAGAGATTTGAGTTTAGACCCAGTCTCACGATATTCGAGGATGGGATAAAGTTAATGAAGGCTTCAGAAAACCTCAGTGTCAGCAAAACCCTAGCCAGTATGTGAACAAGATTCATATGTTATCTCTTTGATATTTACCTAAAGTGCCAGGGTGTGATCAAAACTTAATGAATATTGTTAATCAGTGTGCGCCAACTTTTGGTAAAAGCAGTGGAGCTAGCCAACAAAAGCAATGAAATGTCAAAGAAAAAGCTCTATCATCTAAGTCAAATATTAAATGAGCTTCCACCAATAGCGAGCGCTCCCAAACATTTTTAAAGTGTCCACTTGGATCAAGCGCTAATTAGGACCAGGAGTCAGGCTGACATCGAAAAAGGGCTATGCATCATAAATGCTACAAGTTGGGGTGTCGAAGGTATCTTAGATACTCAAAAGAGACACACCCTTGTGTACTCCCAAAAAAACAAGTGTAGACGACTCCAACTCTCTTGACGGGCACACTGGTCAACAATCTGAAAAAAATTTACATGTGTTGAGTAAAAAGGCACTCGAGTGGCCCCTTGTTCCAATGTGAGGGAGAGAAAAATAAACACAATCCTATACCCTCCATCATCTGGCCGTCCATCTACACTTTCAAGTCTGACAAACTAATGAGGCGGTTGACTGAAGCAAGAATAGACTTATTCCCTAGTATTAAGGATGAGGTCTAGAGGAGAGTCTTTGGGACTGGAACTTTGGGTGATGTCTAGACTTGACTCTCATGAAATGCTAACACTAAATTTCATATCCTTATACTATACGTACAAAATGAGAGCCTGATAATTAAAGAAGTTGGATTCCTTCTGACTAGAGCATGGATAAACTAAGAATTTTAGGATCACTCATGTCAAGGGTCTTTGAAAGATTGAGCCTTGAAATATTCACTTGCACTGTCAGGAATTTAGCCGACTCCTCCAATCTTTAGATGCTCGAGGACGAGCATGGTTTAAGTATAGGGATATGATGAATCTCGTATTCATCATGCTAAAAGCTGCAAAATAAACCTCTTGCTTAATCAATCCAATAAAAAACACCATTAATTCCTTATTATTATCCTAAATTATATTGTGTATAATTAACCTTAATTAATTGTATTTAAATTTCTTTATTTTTCTTGTAATTATTTTATCATTAGAAACCCCTAACAATTAGGTCGAGTAATAGTCCATAATTCACTGACCATTAAAAAGACAAGAAAATACAAAAACATCTCAAAGCCAAAAAACCGGTATTTTTATCCCCCTTAAAAATACCCCAAAAAATACTCTTTGTACAAATGACCTCTTTTAGCTTTTTGTCCAACATGAAACTTGTAGATCTCGTCGAGACGGGCAACTTTCATGTTTTGACTTTTTCTAATTTTACCTCTATCTATTTATTCCATTTTTATCTTTGTACTTATTCTCTGAATTTTCTCATTGGGCCACGTTGCGCCCTCTGGGCCGCCCACGTGGCCGCATCTCCTTCCGACACCTGGCTTCCCCCGGATTGTAGGATGCACGCCAACCGCCTCCATCTCTGCCCTTCACTTCCGCCTCGCCCGCTAGCCGTCCGATCGGGTCCAAGATGCAATCTCATCCACTCCTTAGCGCCTCATCCCCAGCCGTTAGATTCTTCCCTTATCCTACGGCCTCCCGCGCTCCACGTCGCATCTTCACATCATCCGTCAGATCCTCAAGTCATCCAACGCCCTTCCATGTGCCACCTCACCCTGCTCTCTCGCACTGTCGATCAGCCCTATGATCTAATCCCCGTCGTTCACTCTCGCTTCGCTTCCAGCCGACCGATCAGATCTCATGATTTGATCTCCACCTTTCGCCCGCGCTTCCATCCGAGCCGTCGGATCGCTAGATCCAACGGCTGGGAGGTCATCTCCTACCTCTGTAACCCCCTCTCTCCCATGCGTTACGCCTCGCCAAACCTCTTCCCCCTTCCATTTTTAACCGTCGCTCCAGCCACCTCCTTCCTTTCCTAACACCTCCCCCTCACAGCCCTCTCCTCCACCCATCTCGCGTAACCCCCAAGACACCCTCCATCACTCCATACAATCAATCTCCCCCATTCGAAAGCATCGGCCCGCTCACACAAACAACCATCTTCCTCCGCCTATATAGCTTCGCCCACCACCTTCGTTCACCGCATCCACCATTATGGGGCTTCGGCCCAGCCTCCGGCTCTCTGATGACAGCGGAGGAGCCCTCGCATGGAGGCGACGATGGCCGATCATCCCACAATGTGATCCATGGCCATCTGACCATGCTGCGACCGCCCCGTGCGTCACTGAGCACCGAAGACTGGCTGCCTTCGTCGTACGAAGACCGGAGCAGCGATTGTTTCTCAGCCCAAGTCGCCACCTCCACCAGAGTTCCCCTCTCTGACGAGGTCCCCTCTCCCCTTCTTTTTCCTTATTTTCTCCTAATTTATTCACTGTATACCATCGCTGCCACCCTAACCTGATCAACCCACGACATCCACCCGACCACCAACATCCTCGCCAACCCCCCTCCCTTCTCCAAAACCTCCCTCAGATCCGACCCCCTTCTACTCCACCTCGCCGGAGAAGAAGATGCAGGCCACCACCTCCCGTCACCTCTACGGCCTTCCACTCACCTCACACGCACTCACACACCCTGTGCGTCGGCTAAGCTAACACTTGCACGTACTTCCATCGTCCTTGGCCGGAGATCATAACGGAGCTCTGTCGAGCTAATTGCCTCCGACGAGGCTTCGTCGACTCCAAGTTCAGACCATTCCCGAAGCCTCGCTGGATCCCCACCATCTCCGTCAGCTGCCCAGCCAGCCTCTCTCACCGGCAGGCGTGCGAATGGCGTGTAGCAGAGCTCCATCGACCTCTCCGGATCCCCGCCTCCTCCGGCAGCTTGCGGAGGAGCAAGAAATTACAGATGTCGTCCGATCATCGGGATCGGATGGCTACGATAAAGCCACGTGGTGATCCGAGCCTTAGTCCGCTCCAACTGGCTCGGGTCCACCGAACCTCGAGCCGAACCATCTAATGAAGCCACATGGCCTGAGCCTGAGGCAACTTCCCGAGCCTAGGCCCCTCACGTACGACGCATGTGAAGGCCTGGGTAAATTGCATGAAGGACCCTGATATTTTTGATAATTGCAGAAAGGTTGCAGGCACGTGGCTCATGTGGGTGCCTGGGTATTTTATAGGGAAGCCCTCAAATCTTTGACGATTTGCAAAAAGGTCCCCGCGCATATGGGAAATTACACAAGACCCCTGCCGGTTTTTGGTATTTACATTTAGGTCCCTCCAGGGACCTAAATGTAATATTTATCATTTATTTTTCTTGCATTTATATTACAATTATGGCCCTGAATTATATTTAGCATAACGTGAGCATCGTAGGTCCAAATTGCATGATTTTAGTGTCGTTTTGATCCTTGTTTCTTCCTCTACATCATAGCATGTTTAATTTTCTCATCTGCCACTATTTTAAATGAAGTGAATTTTTGTGATAGATGATGACCTTGTTCCATTGTCCTTGCTCTGATCTGATGGTTGTTTTTAATATTGTGATTAAAACGATACTGATTTCCATTTCTATTTTGTTGCTCATAATTATTTAGGGTATATTTGTAATCTTCTATCTGCATATAAATCCCCCTACATTATTTCCATGCATCTTCTTTAAATTGCATAAAAATAGACTAAAAATTGCATACATCATGGCATTGCATTGTAATTGGCATAGTGCATCATACAAACCTGAAATTGAGAATTATTCACACATGGCTTAATGAATCAAAAATTCGATAGATAAACTAAGTAGTTGTGTCCTTGTGTTCGACCTTGGCAGACTTGCCAAGTATAAATACTCCACAACATTCAAAAGATTGTGGTTTTTGCTGAATCGAATTTGCCTCCTATACTACGATAATTATTCATTCTTAAAGAGGCGAATTTCGCGTTCATCAAATGGCGTCGTTGCCGGGGACACGGCTTAACTTAAGTATTGAATTTTGATTTTCTTTTTCTAATAATTTCAATTATTATAGGTCCTCATTTCATGCATCATTTTTGCATCATGTGCTGATCAATCTCCTCCATATTTTTCTAACTTTTCTCTTTTGTGGCAGCACCCATGAAAATCGAGGGCGCTTGATCTTCATGGAGGCATGAGGTCGAATACCCCCACTGAAAAGGCTGTCGAAGAGTTTGGGAAGAAAGTAGGGATTTTAATTAGTCAACCTGCATTTGCATCCTGTATAAAAAAACTTGCATGTGTATATTTATTTCCAGTTGTTGCATGTGGTAAAAAAGAGAGAAGTAGATCACTTGATGATCTACCCCCTCCCCCCCCCCACACGCACACACTTGCACATACACACTCACCCCCTCCACCCCATCTCCCTCTGTATATTTCACACACTCTCTCTCTCTCTCTGTCCCCCCCCCCAACCCTCCACCCTTGTATCATAGTACATATCCCCCCCAACTCAGATTTTACTTAGGCTATTTGTAGCCTAAGTATAGGGGGGACCTGCATGCTCATCCCTCCCTCGTATTACCTTCTTGTACTTAAGTCAATTTTTGACCTAAGTATAGGGGGACCCTCCTCCTCACTTCCGCTATATCACCTTATATTTGATCGATCCTTGGCTTCATAACACTTGTGCTATGAGGACATAACAAAATTTAAGTACAGGGGGTATATCGTATATTACTGTATATTTACTTTAGTCATAACTCGTATTTTTAAACTTTTTGAAAAAAAAATTCGGGCTTGGCTTTGGTAAATCTATGAACTGAGTTTTTGTAAAAACTTGTAAAAATGTTTTCATACAATTGAGGGATTAATCTGTGTAAATAAACCTTTTTCAAAATAAGAAAAAGAAAAGAAACATATGAACAATGAAAAATTGAAAAACTTTCTTTGAATTAGACTCTGACTACTAGGCTTAGTAGACACTATCAGTGAGGGAACTTCAGTCTCCCTTAGCAGAGTGGGAGGTTTAAAGGACATCGCATATGGCTCATTCCTTAAGGATCACGGGTCCGTTTATCAGCTCGTACTTACACCCATACTGGTTGAGAATAGATACTTTTATTCATTTGAGTCTGGGACAGTCATTATCTCTCCAAAGAATTTAAAATTAATTTTGAAAAATTAAAATCCTTAAAAATCTGCAAAAGTCAAAAATCACTAACAAAGGAGTTGGCGTATTCCTGACACATTCACACTCACTCGAGGTTTGAGGATTTTGAGGACATTTGATATCTGCGATCTTGGAAGTCTGAGTTAACATGCCTTAGTCACTAGGGTTTTGAAACTTAATTGTCCACACTTCCCTAGTTTGAAAGATTTGAGTGCTATATTGCACTCTTCATCTCTACCTTTAAAAGAATATGATCAACACAATCACCTCCACAACTGCATGATTGATGAGATGAGTTGAGTTATCACTTGAGGAACTAGGACTAGAGATTTGAGTTTAGACCCGATCTGATGATATTCGAGGATGGGATAAAGGTAATGAAGGCTTCAAAAAACCGAAGTGTCAGCAAAACCCTAGCCAATATGTGAACAAGATTCATATGCTATCTCTTTGATATTTACCTAAAGTGCTAGGGTGTGATGAAACTTAATGAATATTGTTGATCAGTGTGCGCCAACTTTTGCTAAAAGCAGTGGAGCTAGCCAACAAAAGCAATAAAATGTCAAAGAAAAATCTCTATCATCTAAGTCAAATATTAAATGAGCTTCCACCAATGGCGAGCGCTCCCAAACATTTTTAAGGTGTCCACTTGGAGCAAGCGCTAATTAGGACCAGGAGTCGGGCTGACACCGAAAAAGGGCTCTACATCGTAAATGCTACAAGTCTGGGTGTCGAAGGTATCTTAGATACTCAAAAGAGACACACCCCGGTGTACTCCCAGAAATACAAGTGCAGACGACTCCAACTCTCTTGACGGACACACTGGTCAACAATCTAAAAAAAATTTACATGTGTTGAGTAAAAAGGCACTCGAGAGGCCCCTTGTTCCAATGTGAGGGAGAGAAAAATAAACACAATCCTATACCCTCCATCATCTGGTCATCCATCTACACTTTCAAGTCTGACAAACTAATGAGGCGGTTGACTGAAGCAATAATAGACTTATTCCCTAGTATTGAGGATGAGGTCTAGAGGAGAGTCTTTGGGACTAGAACTTTGGGTGATGTCTAGACTTGACTCTCATGAAATGCAGTACACTAAATTTCACATCCTTATACTATACGTACAAAATGAGAGTCTGATAATTAGAAAAGTTGGATTCCTTTCCGACTAGAGCGTGTATAAACTAAGAATTTTAGGATCACTCCGGTCAAGGGTCTTTGAAAGATTGAGCCTTGAAATCTTCACTTGCACTGTCAGGAATTTAGCTGACTCCTCCAATCTTTAGATGCTCGAGGACGAGCATGGTTTAAGTATAGGGTTACGATGAATCTCGTATTCATCATGCTAAAAGCCGCAAAATAAACACCCTTGCTTAATCAATTCAATAAAAATCACCATTAATTCCTTATTATTATCCTAAATTATATTGTGTATAATTAACCTTAATTAATTGTATTTAAATTTCTTTATTTTTTTATTTATTTTATCATTAGAAACCCCTAAAAATTAGGTCGGGTAATAGTCCATAATTCACTAACCATTAAAAAGACAAGAAAATACAAAAACATCTCAAAACCAAAAAGCCGGTATTTTTATCCCCTTAAAAATTCCCCCAAAAATACTCTTTGTACAAATGACTTCTTTTGGCTTTTTGTCCAACATGAAACTTGTAGATCTCGTCGAGACGAGCAACTTTCATGTTTTGACTTTTTCTAATTTTGCCTCTCATTATTTATTCCATATTTATCTTTGTATTTATTCTCTGAATTTTCTCATTGGGCCACGTGGCGCCCTCTGGGCCGCCCACGTGGCCACGTCTCCTTCCTACATCTAGCTTCCCCCGGACCGTAGGATGCACGCCAACCGCCTCCATCTCTGCCCTTCACTTCCGCCTCACCCACTAGCCGTCCGATCGGGTCCAGGATGCAATCTCATCCACTCCTTAGCGCCTCATCCCCAGCCGTTAGATTCTTCCCTTATCCTACATCCTCCCGCGCGCCTCGTCGCATCTTCACACCAGCAACCAAGTCTTGTACATTTACATGCACAGTCAGGGAAACAACCAACTTATTTATTCTTTATTTGGTCAAGGACTCATCAAGTCATCCAACGCCCTACCATGTGCCTCCTCACCCTGCTCTCTCGCACTGTTGATCAGCCCTATGATCTAATCCCCGCCATTCACTCTCGCTTCGCTTCCAGCCGATCGATCATATCTCATGATTTGATCTCCACCTTTCGCTCGCGCTTCCATCCTAGCCGTCGGATCGCTAGATCCAACGGCTGGGAGGTCATATCCTACCTCTGTAACCCCCTCTCTCCCAGGTGTTACGCCTCGCCAAACCTCCTCCCCCTTCCATTTTTAGCCATCTCTCCAGCCACCCCCTTCCTCTCCTAACGCCTCCCACTCACAGCCCTCTCCTCCGCCCATCTCGTGTAACCCCCAAGACACCCTCCATCACTCCATACAATCAATCTCCCCCATTCAAAAGCGTCGGCCCGCTCATACAAAAAACCATCTTCCTCCGCCTATAAAGCTTCGACCACCACCTCTGTTCACCGCATCCACCATTTTGGGGCTTCGACCCAGCCTCCTGCTCTACGATGACAGCGGACGAGCCCTCGCATGGAGGCGACGACGACCCATATTCCCCCGGTGTGATCCATGGTCATCTGACCATGCTGCGACTGCCTCGTGTGTCGCTGAGCACCGAAGACTGGTTGCCTTCGTCATGCGACGACCAGAGCAGCGATTGTTGCTCGGCCCAAGTCGCCTCCTCCATCAGGGTTCCCCTCTCCGACGAGGTCCCCTCTCCCCTTCTTTATCCTTATTTTCTCCTAATTTATTCACCGTATACCATCGCTTCCAACCTTACCTGATCACCCCACGACATCCACCCGACCATTAGTATCCTTGCCAACCCCCCTCCCTTCTCCAGAACCTCCCTCAGATCTGACCCCCCTTCTACTCCACCTTACCGGAGAAGAAGATGCAGGCCACCGCCTCCCGTCACCTCTACGGCCTTCTACTCACCTCATACGCACTCACACACCATGTGCTTCGCCTAAGCTAACACTTGCACGTACTTCCATCGTCATTGGCCGAAGATCATAACAGAGCTCTGTCGAGCTATTTTCCTCCGGCGAGGCTTCGTCAAATCCAAGTTCACAACATTCCCGGAGCCGCGTTGGATCCCCATCATCTTCGCCAGTTGCCCAGCCAGTCTCTCTGACCGGCAGGCGTGCGAATGGCGCGTGGCGGAGCTCCATCGACCTCGTCGGATTCCCGCCTCCTCCGGCAGCTTGCGGAGGAGCAAGAACTTACAGGTGTCGTCCGATCATCGGGATTGGATGGCTACGATGAAGCCACGTGGTGATCCGGGCCTCAGTCCGCTCCAACTGGCTCGGGTCCACCGAACCTCGAGATGAACCATCTAATGAAGCCACGTGGCCCGAGCCTGAGGCAACTTCCCGAGCCTAGGCCCCTCACGTGCGACGCACGTGAAGGCCTGGGTAAATTGCACGAAGGACCCTGATATTTTTTATAATGGTAGAAAGGTCCCATGCACGTGCCTTACGTGGGTGCTTGGGTATTTTACAGGGAGGCCCTCAAAGTTTTGAAGATTTGCAAAAAGGTCCCCATGCATATGGGAAATTGCACAGGACCCCTGCCGGATTTTGGTATTTACATTTAGGTACCTCCAAGGACTAAAATGTAATATTTATCATTTATTTTTCTTGCATTTATATTACAATTATGGCCTTGAATTATCTTTAGCATAACTTAAGCATTGTAGGTCCAAATTGCATGATTTTAGTGTTGTTTTGATCCGTATTTCTTCCTCTACATCATAGCATGTTTAATTTTCTCATCTGCCACCGTTTTAAATGAAGTGAATTTTTATGATAGATGATGACCTTGTTCCATTGTCCTTGCTCTGATCTGATGGTTGTTTTTAATATTGTGATTAAAACGATACTGATTTCCATTTCTATTTTGTTGCTCATAATTATTCAGGGTATATTTGTAATCTTCTATCTGCATATAAATTCCCCTACATTATTTTCATGCATCTTCTTTAAATTGCATAAAAATTGACTAAAAATTGCATACATCATGGCATTGCATTATAATTAGCATAGTGCATCATACAGACCTCAAATTGAGAATTATTCACACATGTGCTTCATGAATCAAAAATTCGATAGATAAACTAAGTAGTTGTGTCCTTGTGTTCAAACTTGGTAGACTTGCCAAGTATAAATACTCCACAACATTCAAAGATTGTGGTTTTTGCTGAACCGAATTTGCCTCCTATACTACGATAATTATTCATTCTTAAAGAGGTGAATTTCGCGTTCATCAAATGGCGTCGTTGCCGGGGACACGGCTTAACTTAACTGTTGAATTTTGATTTTTTTTGTCTAATATTTTCAATTATTATAGGTCCTCATTTCATGCATCAATTTTGCATTATGTGTTGATCAATCTCCTCCATATTTTTCTAACTTTTCTCTTTTGTGGCAGGGCCCATGAAAATCGAGGACGCTTGATCTTCATGGAAGCGTGAGGTCGAATAGCCCCGCTGAAGAGGCTGCAGAAGAGTTTGGGAAGAAAGTAGGGATTCTAATCAGTCAACATGCATTTGCATCCTGTATAAAAAAAACATGCATGTGTATATTTATTTCCAGTTGTTGCATGTGATAAAAAAGAGAAGTAGATCACTTGATGATCTACCCCCCCCCCACACACACACACACTTGCACATACACACTCACCCCCCATCTCCCTCTGTATATTTTACACACACACTCTCTCTGTATATTTCAACAACCCCCCCCCCCAACCCTCCACCCTTGTATCATAGTACAGACCCCCCCCCCCCCCGAACTCAGACCTTACTTAGGCTATTTGTTGCCTAAGTATGGGGGGACCTGCCTGCTCATCCCTCCCTCGTATTACCTTCTTGTACTTAAGTTAATTTTTTACCAAAGTATAGGGGGACCCTCCTCCTCAGTTCTGCTATATCACCTTATATTTAATCGAGCCTTGGCTTCATAGCACTTGTGCTATGAGGACGTAGCAAAATTTAAGTATAGGGGGGTATACCGTATATTACTGTATATTTACTTTAGTCATAACTCGTATTTTTAAACTTTTTGAAAATTTTGTTTTCGGGCGTGGCTTTGGTAAACCTATGAACTGAGTTTTTGTAAAAAGTTGTAAAAATGTTTTCTTACAATTGAGGGATTAATCTGTGTAAATAACCCTTTTTCAAAAAAAAGAAAAAGAAAAAATATATGAAAAATGAAAAGCTTTCTTTGAATTAGACTCTGACTACTAGGCTTAGTAGACACTTTCAGTGAGAGAACTTCAGTCTCCCTTAGCAGAGTGGGTGGTTTAAAGGACACCGCATATGGCTCCGTCCTTAAGGATCACAGGTCGTTTATCGGCTCGTACTTACACCCATACTGGCTGAGAGTAGATACTTTTATTCATTTGAGCCTGGGACAGTCATTGTCTCTCCAAAGAATTTAAAAAATTGAAAAATTAATATCCACAAAAATCTTCAAAAGTCAAAAATCACACAAAAATCACTAACCAAGGAGTTGGTGTATTCCTGACACATTCACACTCACTCAAGGCTTGAGGATTTTGAGGACACTGGATATCTGCGATCTTGGAAGTCTGAGTTAACATGCCTTAGTCACTAGGGTTTTTAAACTTAATTGTCCGCACTTCCCTAGTTTGAAAGATTTGAGCGCTATATTGCACTCTTCATCTCTACCTTTAAAAGAATATGATCAACACAATCACCTCCACAACTGCATGATTGATGAGATGAGTTGAGTTATCACTTGAGGAACTAGGACTAGAGATTTGAGTTTAGACCCGATCTGATGATATTCGAGAATGGGATAAAGTTAATGAACGCTTCAGAAAACCTGAGTGTCAGCAAAACCCTTGCCAGTATGTGAACAAGATTCATATGCTATCTCTTTGATATTTACCTAAAGTGCCAGGGTGTGATGAAACTTAATGAATATTGTTGATCAGTGTGCACCAACTTTTGGTAAAAGTAGTGGAGCTAGCCAACAAAAGCAATGAAATATCGAAGAAAAAGCTCTATCATCTAAGTCTGGGTGTCGAAGGTATCTTAGATACATAAAAGAGACACACCCCGGTGTACTCACAGAAAAACAAGTGCAGACGACTCCAACTCTCTTGATGTACACACTGGTCAACAATCTAAAAAAATTTTTACATGTGTTGAGTAAAAAGGCACTCGAGAGGCCCCTTGTTCCAATGCGAGGGAGAGAAAAATAAACACAATCCTATACCCTCCATCATTTGGCCGTCCATCTACACTTTCAAGTTTGACAAACTAATGAGACGGTTGACTGAAGCAAGAATAGACTTATTCCCTAGTATTAAGGATGAGGCCTAGAGGAGAGTCTTTGGGACTGGAACTTTGGGTGATGTCTAGACTTGACTCTCATGAAATGCAGTACACTAAATTTCATATCCTTATACTATAAGTACAAAATGAGAGTATGATAATTAGAGAAGATGGATTCCTTCTGACTAGAGCATGGATAAACTAAGAATTTTAGGTTCACTCATATCAAGGGTCTTCGAAAGATTGAGCCTTGAAATCTTCACTTGCACTGTCAGGAATTTAGCCGACTCCTCCAATCTTTAGATGCTCGAGGACGAGCATGGTTTAAGGATAGGGGTATGATGAATCTCGTATTCATCATGCTAAAAGACGCAAAATAAACCCCTTGCTTAATCTATCCCATAAAAATCACCATTAATTCCTTATTATTATCCTAAATTATATTGTGTATAATTAACCTTAATTTATTGTATTTAAATTTCTTTATTTTCTTGTAATTATTTTATCATTAAAACCCTAAAAATTAGGTCAAGTAATAGCCCACAATTCACTGACCATTAAAAAGACAAGAAAATACAAAAACATCTCAAAACCAAAAAGCTGATATTTTTATCCCCCATAAAAAATACCCCCAAAATACTCTTTGTACAAATGACCTCTTTTAGCTTTTTGTCCAACATGAAACTTGTAGATCTCGTCGAGACGAGCAACTTTCATGTTTTGACTTTTTATAATTTTGTCTCTAACTATTTATTCCATATTTATCTTTGTATTTTTTCTCTGAATTTTCTCTTTGGGCCACGTGGCGTCCTCTGGGCCACCCACATGGCCGCGTCTCCTTCCGACACCTGGCTTCCCCCAGACCATAGAATGCACCCCAACCGCCTCCATCTCTGCCTTCTCGCCTGCTAGTCGTCCGATCGGGTCCAGGATGCAATCTCGTCCACTCCTTAGAGACTCATCCCCAGCCGTTAGATTCTTCCCTTATCCTACGGCCTCCCGCGCGCCACGTCGCATCTTCACACCAGCCGTCAGATCATCAAGTCATCCAATGCACTTCCATGTGCCACCTCACCCCGCTCTCTCGCACCATCGATCAACCCTATGATCTAATCCCTGCCATTCACTCTCGCTTCGCTTCCAGCCAACCGATCAGATCTCATGATCTGATCTCTACCTTTCGCCCGTGCTTCCATCCTAGCTGTCAGATCGCTAGATCCAACGGCTAGGAGGTCGTCTCCAACCTCTGTAACCCCCTTTCTCCCAAGCGTTACGCCTCGCCAAACCTCCTCCCCCTTCCATTTTTAGCCGTCGCTCCAGCCATATCCTTCCTCTCCTAACACCTCCCCCTCACAGCCCTCTCCTCCACCCATCTTGCATAATCACTCCATACAATCAATCTCCCCCATTCGAAAGAGTCGGCCCGCTCACACAGACGGCCATCTTCCTCCGCCTATAAAACTTCGCCCACCACCTCCGTTCACCGCATCCACCATTCTGGGGCTTCGGCGCAGCCTCCAGCTCTCCGATGACAGCTCCCTCGCATGGAGGCGACGATGGCCGATCATCCCCTGGTGTGATCCATAGTCATCTGACCATGCTGTGACCGCCCCGTGCATCGCTGAGTACCGAAGACTGGCTGCCTTCGTCGTGCGACGACCGGAGCAGCGATTGCTGCTCAGCCCAAGCCGCCTCCTCCACCAGGGTTCCCCTCTCCGACGAGGTCCCCTCTCCCCTTCTTTTTCCTTATTTTCTCCTAACTTATTCACCGTATGCCACGCTAACACCCTCACCTGATCCCCCCACGACATCCACCTGACCACCAGCATCCTCGCCAACCCCCCTCCCTTCTCCAGAACCTCCCTCAGATCCGACCCCCTTCTACTCCACCTCACCGGAGAAAAAGATGCAGGCCATCGCCTCACATCACCTCCACGACCTTCCACTCACCTCACACACACTCACACATCATGTGCTTCGGCTAAGCTAACACTTGCATGTACTTCCATCGTCATTGGTCGGAGATCATAACGGAGCTCCGTCGAGATAATTGCCTCCGATGAGGTTTCGTCGACTCCAAGTTCAGACCATTCTCGGAGCCTCGTCGGATCCCCACCATCTCCGCCAGCTGCCCAGCCAACCTCTCTGACTGGCAGGCGTGCAAATGGCACGTGGCGGAGCTCCATCGACCTCGTCGGATCCCCGCCTCCTCCGACAGCTTGCAGAGGAGCAAGAACTTACAGGTGTCGTCCGATCATCGGGATCGGACAGCTACGATGAAGCCACGTGGTGATCCGGGCCTCAGTCCGCTCCAACTGGCTCGGGTCCACCGAACCTCGAGCCGAACCATCTAATGAAGCCATATGGCCCGTGCTTGAGGCAACTTCCCGAGCCTAGGCCCCTCACGTACGACGCACGTGAAGGCCTGGGTAAATTGCACGAAGGACCCTTATATTTTTAATAATTGCATAATGGT
Organism: Ottelia alismoides; assembly: GCA_037367405.1. Lineage (NCBI taxonomy): Eukaryota > Viridiplantae > Streptophyta > Magnoliopsida > Alismatales > Hydrocharitaceae > Ottelia > Ottelia alismoides. The sequence goes on from JAZKJV010003888.1 coordinate 261,496, forward strand.
CCCCAAGCACGTGCCTTGCATAGGCAGTCTGGGTATTTTACAAGGAAGCCCTCAAAGTTTTGAAGATTTGCAAAAAGGTCCCTGCGCATATGAGAAATTGCACAGGACCCCTACCGGTTTTTGGTATTTACATTCAGGTCTTTCCAGGGACCTAAATGTAATATTTATCATTTATTTTTATTGCATTTATATTATAAATATGCCCCTGCATTGTCTTTAGCAAAACTTGAGCATCGTAGGTCCAAATTGCATGATTTTAGTGTCGTTTTCATCCTTATTTCTTCCTCTACATCATAGCATGTTTAATTTTCTCATCTGCCACTGTTTAAAATGAAGTGCATTTTTGTGATAGATGATGACCTTGTTCACTTGTCCTTGCTCTGATTTGATGGTTGTTTTTAATATTATGATTAAATCGATACTGATTTCCATTTCTATTTTGTTGCTCATAATTATTTAGGGTATATTTGTAATATTCTATCTGCATATAAATTCCCCTACATTATTTTCTCGCATCCTCTCTAAATTTCATAAAAATTGACTAAAAATTGCATACATCATGGCATTGCATTGTAACTAGCATAGTGCATCATACACACATGTGCTTCATGAATCAAAAATTCAATAGATAAACTAAGTAGTTGTGTCCTTGTGTTCGACCTTGGTAGACTTGCCAAGTATAAATACTCCACAACATTCAAAGATTGTGGTTTTTGCTGAACCGAATTTGCCTCCTATACTACGATAATTATTCATTCTTAAAGAGGTGAATTTCGCGTTCATCAACCACCTAGGTAGGGAAACGCCAATACGGGTTCCTTCTGACAAACCTACAGGTTGTATGCCCGACCTGTAGTTCTACTCCCAGTACTCCTTAACGTGACACATGATCCTTTTCAGGATCCAACTCAAACACATCAATTCCCATGATGTAATTCTTTCATTAAGTCTTCTATTTGCATAATCAGCAACACTTAGTATAGACTCACATATATATTATTCGTATGCATATATAATCGTATTTATGCCTATTTTAACTCCCAACCCCTAACTTTCGTAGCCACCGCATCAATTTGATGTTTAAACCCTATTTTAGTGGGAATCACAAAGCAACTCTTCATACTTTTTCAAAAATAGCAAAATATAGGGTTCTTCATAGCAAAGAACATAAAATCATGAATTTCAATAATCTCGTATGAAAACCCAACAACAAAGGAAGAATTTCGTTACCTAATTGAGCTCTCTCTCATGTATGCAAGGCTTTATCATGTTTCGTTTTCAGAAAGAATGTTTTAAGGCTCCTGAAAAGATCGAATTTCATTTTCGTATCAAAAAGGCTAAGAATGTATCAAGAATGCGAAGAACGAACGAAGAACATGAAGAATGCGAAGAACACGAAGAACGCGAAGAACGTCAAGAACATATTTTCTCTTGAAATTTCGATAGAGTTTCCCCATATATCGGGACCTATTTCTTGGAAAACTTCGGCAGAGTTTCCCCTTATATCGGGACATATTTCTTGGTAAATTTCAGCAGAGTTTCCCCTTATATCAGGACATATTTCTCAGAAAAATTCGGCAGAGTTTCCCCTTATATCGGGACATATTACAAAATAAAAATGGAAAGAGTTTCCTCTATAAAATCAATCGTGAGGAAAACAAAAGCAAAACTGAAAGAATATACTCAAACAACAAGAGATGAAGAATCGATAGACACTACGCATCTTAGGTGAGTGAATGTGTCACGAATCACAAGGTTCACTAACGTGCATAGTCGTCCGCACCTAAATAGGGTATTACACAGATTTCTCCATCAAAATAACTATAAAGTGTAATTGAAAGAACAGAAACAAAAGCGATGGAGAATCGGTAGACAACACGTGTCTTAGATGAGTGAATGTGTGACGAATCACAAGGTTTGCTGACGTGCATAGCCGCCCACACCTAAGTAGGGTGTTACACAGATTTCTCCTCAACCCACAACAGAAAACGAATCGGAAAGAAAGATGAATCAAGAACAAAGCTTGGAAGAAAAGAGGGTGAGTTGAAATCCTAGCTTACGAAACAAACTAAGAGAGGATCATACCTTTCTCCTCCTCGTTCTCCCGGCAACTCTTCGCTAGTGCTCCTTCCTCGCCTCCCACTCCTCCTCCCGACCTCTCGACCCTAGCCCTTAGGGTGGTGGTCGTAGTGGAAATCGTAGAGAATGAATGGGTAGGGGGTCTATTAATAGGCTCCAGAAAACCACTAACCATGGTTAGAAAACCATGGTTTGGACCTTAACCATGGTTTAGCGGCCCATGGTTTTGGCCAAAACTTATTCCAAACTTGGGGCTTAAGTTAGAACATTCTAGAGGATTCTAGATTCGCTAATGACACTTAATTAACATTAATCGTGATTAAATTTCACTAATCGCGATTAAACTTTCACGGCTTACGCTTATCTTTTGCTAACTATTGATTAGTGTTTGCTAATGATCATTCACGGTTCTCAATCCATCATTAGTTTCTTTAATTATGTTTAATTAGTCTTAATGACAGTCATTTTGGGCTAATGACATCTTAACCCTCCTTACTTCTCTTTCTTCCGAAATTCGTAACAATTCGAAACGAAGTCTGATTCATATGAAACAAATTCTGTTGGTTTCCTCTTGACGAGCTGGATCTTATTATATAGGATCTGAGATATGCCAAGTTCAAGGCTTTACAATTATAACAACCTTAAAGAAAGTCTCGTCCTCGAGACTAAAAATGCAGACGTAACAACCTTAAAGAGAATGAACGCCATTTCATTTATAAAGAAGATATACAACACATAGTGTTATTACTCAAACAAGTAGGGGTATTTCTCTCTCATTTCCGCCTCAGGTTCCCATGTGGCTTCTTCAAACTCTTGGTTCCGCCACAATACTTTAACTAGAGGCATCTCTTTGTTTCTCAACTTCTTGATATCCTTGTCAAGTATTTGCACAGGTATCTCTTGGTATGTCAAATCTGGCTCAACATGTAAATCATCGTAACTTATCTTATGCTCTGGATCCTTAATGTACTTTCTTAGATTTGATATGTGAAAAACATCATGTACTGCTGAAAGATGTGGAGGAAGTGCAAGGTCTTTTTCGAGCAATCTCTACAGCTTCCCGTGTCTCTTGCAGTCTATCTGAATCATAAAGGTTCTTTATACCGACCTCTTGCCAACACAACAGAGTAGTTTTCCTTCGTCCATAAAGTACTTCAAATGGTGCCATGCCAATACTTGTATGGTAACTGTTGTTGTATGTGAATTCTGCAAGAGGAAAATGTTTCAACTATGATCCTTCCCATTCTAAGGCACATGCTCGTAACATATCCTCTAAAGTCTGAATAGTACGTTTTGATTGATCATCTATTTGTGGATGATATGTTGTGATCAAGCATAGTTGTGTGCCTAAGGCTTTCATGAAGTTCTCCCAATAGTGTGAGGTGAATCGTGAATCTCGATCGGAAACTACTTCCTTTGGGATACCATTGGGGCGAATCACATGTGTAATATATAACTCAACAAGCTGGTCTGGAGTGAAAGATAAGCTTGTTGGAATAAAGTGTGCTACCTTCGTCAAACGATCTATTATAGCCCAGATACTATCTTTACTAACAGTTGTTTGAGGTAAGCCAGTAACGAAACCCATGGAAATGCTTTCCCATTTCCATTCAGGTATAGGGAGGGGTTGCAATAATCTTGATGGCTTTTAGTGTGAAGCCTTTACCTGCTGGTAAGTGAAACACGAATTCACAAACTCATCAACATCTTTCTTCATTCCCGGCCACCAAAAGTATGAATGAAGATTCTTATACATCTTTGTAATTCCTGGATGAATAGATAATCTTGAGCAGTACGCTTCTCGTAAGATGTCTTTCCTTAGTTCAGGTGTGTTTGGTACACAAACTCTGCGATGGTTATACAGTAACCCATCTTATATCTGGAATCCCTCTATCTCATTCTTCTCAAGTTGTTGTCTCAAGTCTTTAAGGACTGGATCATCCTCCTGTCCTTTCTTTATTATATCCCAGATCTCTAGTTTGTATTGGTGAGGAATAGTTATAGTATCAGCACTTTTATCAAATGGTTTCCATTCACTTAACATTGTTAGTAAACCCTAGAAGTGGATAACACTCACCAACCCAGGTGAATAAGTTCTTCTGCTAAGGGCATCTGCTACGACGTTTCCCTTACCATGGTGGTAGAAGATACTGCAATCATAATCTTTCAACAACTCTAGCCACCGTCTCTGTCTCATATTGAGTTCCTTATGATCAAATAGATATTTCAAGCTTTTATGATCAATGAAGATTTCAAAAGTAATACCATAGAGGTAATGTCTCCATATCTTTAAAGCAAAAACTATAGCAACTAATTCAAGGTCATGTATTGGGTAGTTCTTTTCATGTGTCCTGAGCTGTCATGATGCATACGCAACTACGTTACCATGTTGCATAAGAACTGCCCCAAGTCCTTCTTTAGACGTGTCAGTGTACACTGTAAACCCTTCACTCCCAGAGGGTAGATTAAGGATTGGTGCAGATGTTAGGCATTCTTTCAGTGTCTGAAAACTAGCTTCACATGTATCATACCATAAGAATGGGACTTCCTTCTGAGTTAGTCTAGTCATTCGCAATGCTATTCCTGAAAAGTCCTTCACGAATCTTCTATAATATCCAGCTAAACTCAGAAAAGATCGTATTTCTGTGACAGTCTTCGGGCGTTCCCAACTCATCACCATACTAACCTTTGTAGGATCAACTGATATACCTTCCCCAGAAATAACATGGCGTAGAAAAGATATTTCAGATAACCAAAAGTCACATATGCTATATTTAGCATATAATTTGTTCTTCCTTAGATTTTCAAGTGCCTACCTGAGATGGTGTTCATGCAGATACTTATCCTTGGAGTAAATAAGCACGACATCAATAAAGACTACTACAAAGTGATCTAAGAACTCCTTGAATACTCTATTCATGAGATCCATGAAGGCTGTTGGGGCATTTGTTAGTCCAAAAGGCATAACTAAGAATTATAATGCATGTATCTAGGTTGAAAAGTTGTCTTGGGAATATCTGTATCTTTAATTTTCAACTGATGGTATCCAGATCTTAAATCAATCTTGGAATACACAGTTGAACCCTGTAACTGATCAATGAGATCATCTATTCTTGGCAATGGATACTTATTCTTTATTGTCCTCTTATTTAGTTGTCTATAGTCAATGCACAACTGCATCGACCCATCCTTTTTCCTAACAAATAAGACAGGTGCACCCCATTGTGAAGTACTAGGATGAATGAATCTTTTATCTAACAGTTCTTGCAAGTGTACCTTTAACTCTAGTAACTCAGCTGGTGCCATCCTATACGAAGGGATAGAGATAGGCTGGGTATCAGGTATGAGAGAGATTTCAAATCCAATCTCTCGCTCAGGTAGTAATCCAGGTAGATCCTCTGGAAATACATCAGGAAATTCGCACACTATAGGTATATCTTCCATCATTCTGTCTGACCCTGATGTAGTAGTTACATAAGCTAAATAGCCTTGGCACCCTTTCTCTAACAGTTGTTGAGCCTTTAGAGTAGATATGTATTTGACATTATCATTGGATGTCTTTCCAATGAACTGGAACTCTATCGAGTTAGGTAGGTGAAATGTTACTGTCTTCTGAAAACAATCAAGACATGCATGATGCCTTTATAACCAATCCATCCCAAGGATGAGATCAAATTTATCCATTTCAATAAGTAATAGGGAAACAGGTAACTAATGTCCTGCTATCAGTACTACACAATCAGCCAGGATTTCTCGGATTATAAACACTTGTCCTCCTGGTCCCTTGATCAGATAGGATTTTTGTGCTTCTATTGGTACCTTACCCAAAGTGGGTACTAACCGTCGAGTAATAAATGAATGTGAAGCACCAGAATCAAATAAAGCATGTACAGAAAAGCCATGAATAGTAACGGTACATCGTACAGCTGTGACTGAATTGTAGGCTTGTCTTCAATGATTACATTGAGCTGGCCATTAGGAATAGGTAAGCTAGAACCCACAACACTTTGTGGTGGTTGTTGTGTAGGAGGCGCTCCTTGTGAGCCACGACCTCTACCCTGTCTTCCTCCACGTGTTGCTCCATTGCTCGGAGTGGATGTTATACCGTTATTTGGGGTTGGTTTAAACCCTGAACCTCTCAACTGCGGACAATCTTTCATTTTGTGACCTTCTTGATGACAGTGATAACATGCACGTGTTTCTGTCTGAGCTGAAGATCGAACCACAGAGGTACTAGTTCGTGGTGCTGAGTTACGGGGTATAATGGAGGTCTAGAGAAACCTCCTCTTCCTGATAATTCGTGACCCAAGGTCTGTGGTGAGCTTATACTGGAACCGGCTAGATGATAGCGACGATCTCTACGGTTATAATGTGCCTTGCGTTTGGATGGTCTACCATTAAAGTGGAAACATCTTCTTTGGCAGTTTTCATCCCTCTCCATCTCAATACGAGAGGCAATGTCCATTGCTTCATCTACGGTTATAGCTCTAAAACCAGTAAGCTTTTCTCGCATATCTCCCTAAAGACCGCTAACAAATTTTGTAAGACACTCTTGTGGTGAAGCTTCTAGAGCCGGTGCGTAATTTAGTAGCTCAGTGAAGTGGATATGATAATCTCGTACGGTTTTAGAACCCTAATTCAGAGAAGCCAACTCTCTCCTCTTTAATTCTTCCAAATGAGAGGGACAGAAGTGAGCTCGGAACCTCTCTTTAAAGATATCCCACGGAACAAGATCTGCTAATTTATTGGAAATCGCTCTCCACCATCGTCGTGCATAATATTTTAGGGAGTAATCAGCAAAGTGCACCCAAGTGTCAACTGGTGCATGGATTATCCTCAACATCCTACTACGTCATCGAGCCATAATTCAGCCTCGACAGGTGTCTCTACACCTTTGAATCGAGGAATTTTTCCCTTTCGGTAATTATCTAGTAATGTTTGGTATCTAAGAAGGGCCTTCTTCATTGCTCCTTCAGTCAGGGTAGGAACAGACTCAGTTGAAGGATGGTAACTTGATTCTTCCTCAGATTGATGGATAGAACCTTCAATCCTAGCATCCGCAGGCTTAGATGCCTAGGGTCTCTCAGCTTGTGCATCGAGCCTCTCCTCCAATGCTTGTTGCCTTTACCCCATGTCTTGGAGCATTGCCATCATAGCCGCTAATTTCCTAGACAAATCTTGGTCTGCCATGATCCTGGGATGAGTCAAGGTCAAAGGTCAGATCCTATATGTCTTAGCATGATGTACATAAGGGACAAAGACTTGTGAATGGTACTGCAGTCAGTTATTAAGATCAAAGGATCTTAATACAACCTTAGTTTCTGAATACCGCTCATAGTTGTCAACTACTAAATAAATTATTGGAGTAACCAGACTCTCATACCAATCTGTCGCGACCCCAATTCTGGGCCGTCAGATCCTCCCATAACCGGATCTGGTTTCTCAGCAATAATATATTCAACAATCACAACTAACATTCAAAAACAAACTGCAAATAAAGTATACTCGGAATAAAGTATTTCAACACTTTTCTATTCACAAAATAAAGTTCAGATGATACATTATCCCACTATAACCATTTACATGTACATCAGCTTGAAAGGAAAATATACAAAAGATTACTAACTACGTTACAAAGAAAAGCTATTGTGGCTGGCTGGATGTCTAGTATGTAAGCTGGACCAATTTTTAAAGTCCTTGGAATGGCTCACCGACACCTGTTGGGTTTTCCATAAATAATAGGACAAAAATGAACGAATGCTAAGTAACAAAGAAGAGAAAAGCAAATAAATCGTGTAATTTTGCAAAACTTGTTATCACAAAAGGTTTCATTCCTTCTCGTTAATTTAAGTCCTATTCCTTTCTATTCCACATCAGGTATTAGTCCAGGGGAACCCCACCATTCATGGGCTCCGAAATTGTGGACACTTCGGGATTGGATTGCGTTGATCTTGGTAAGCTTATGTCGTTGCATGTCGCCTCACCCAATCCTCCAATACTACCCAGACAATTTTTCTTTTCTTTTATTAAACAGGGTCTCAAACCCTCAGCTCGGAAAACAAATGAGCACACCGTCCTCGAGGACCCGGTTGCTTAAAACCTCAGGCTAACATTTAATCATATAACCTAGTGGCTTTAAATACATATTATCGTGATCCATCCGCTATTGAACCACCCGTGCCTCCACATGGAACAACCACATCTTCCGTCATTCAACCCGAAGATATTGGCTCCCGGTATCACACGTTGCAAATCATTCATTTCATATGCACTTATCATAACAAGGCAACCGTGTACCACCTAGGTAGGGAAACGGCAATACGGGTTCCTTCCGACAAAACTACAGGTTGCATGCCCGACTTGTAGTTCTACTCCCAGTCATCCTTAACGTGACATGATCTTTTTCAAGATCCAACTCAAACACATCAATTCCCATGATGTAATTCTTTCGTTAAATATTCTATTTGCATAATCAGCAACACATAGTATAGACTCACATATATATTATTCGTATGCATATATACTCGTATTTATGCCTATTTTAAGTCCCAAACCCTAACTTTCAAAGCCACCGCATCAATTTGATGCTTAAACCTTATTTTAGTGGAAATCACAAAGCAACTCTTTAGACTTTTTCAAAAATAGCCAAATATATGGTTCTTCGTAGCAAAGAACATAAAGTCATGATTTTCAATAATCTCGTATGAAAACTCAACAACAAAAGGAAGGATTTCGTTACCTAATCGAGCTCTCTCTCACGTATGCAAGGCTTTATCGTGTTTCGTTTTCAGAAAGGATGTTTTAAGGCTCCTAAAAAGATCGAAGTTCATTTTCGTATCAAAAATGCTAAGAACATGTCAAGAACGCAAAGAACGAACGAAGAACATGAAGAACGCGAAGAACACGAAGAACGCCAAGAACATATTTTCTCTTGAAATTTCGACAGAGTTTCCCCTTATATCGGGATACATTTCTTGGAAAATTTCGGCAGAGTTTCCCCATATATCGAGATATATTTCTTGGAAAATTTCAGCAAAGTTTCCCCTTATATCGGGACATATTTCTTGAAAAAATTCGGCAGAGTTTCCCATTATATCGAGACATATTTCAATATAAAAATGGAAAGAGTTTCCTCTATAAAATCAATCGTAAGGAAAAGAACAGCAAAACTGAAACAATATACTCAAACAACAAGAGATGAAGAATCGGTAGACACCATGCATATTAGGTGAGGGAATGTATGACGAATCACAGGGTTCACTGACGTGCATAGCCGCCCGCACCTAAGTAGGGTATTACACAGATTTCTCCATCAAAATAACTATAAAAGTATAATTGAAAGAATGGAAACAAAAGCGATGGAGAATTGGTAGACACCACGCATCTTAGATGAGTGAATGTGTGACGAATCATAGGGTTCACTGACGTGCATAGCCGCCCGCACCTAAGTAGGGTGTTACACAGATTTCTCATTGAACCACAACAGAAAACGAATCGGAAAGAAAGATGAATCAAGAACAAAGCTTGATAGAAAAGAGGATGAATTGAAATCCTAGCTTACGAAACAAACTAAGAGAGGATCATAACTTTCTCCTCCTCGTTCTCCCGGCAGCGCTTCACTAGTGCTCCTTCCTTGCCTCCCACTCCTCCTCCCAACCTCTCGACCCTAGCCCTTGAGGTGGTGGTGGTAGTGGAAATCGTAGAGAATGGATGGGTAGGGGGGTTTATTAATAGGCTCCAGAAAACCACTAACCATGGTTAGAAAACCATGGTTTAGACCTTAACCATGGTTTAGCAGCCCATGGTTTTGGCCAAAACTTATCCCAAACTTGGGGCTTAAGTTAGAACATTCTAGAGGATTCTAGATTCGCCAATGACGCTTAATTAACACTAATCATGATTAACTTTCACTAATCGCAATTTAACTTTCGCGGCTTACGCTTATCTTTTGCTAACTATTGATTAGTGTTTGGTAATGATCATTAGCAGTTCTCAATCCGTCATTAGTTTTATTAATCATGTTTAATTAGTCTTAATGACAGTCATATGGGTTAATGACATCTTAACCCTCCTTACTTCTCTTTCTTCCGAAATTCATAACAAATCGAAATGAAATTCGATTCACACGAAACAAATTCCGTTGGTTTCCTCATGACGAGCCGGATCTTATTATATAGGATCTGAGATATGCTAAGTTCAAGGCTTTACATAGAGTCTAGTTCTTCACGTGTTCTTGTTGACCCCTTCTCGATTATCAGATCAAGAACATGATCCATATCTAATCTGGGATGTTGGTTTTCTTCGAAAGGTTATTTGAGAGCAGCCGTCAGATCGTACATGTGGAGCACGTACAATGGTTGGATCAGAAGGACGTAAGTGGTAAAATTTGCAACTACCCCCCTGCCTTTCTGTATTTCATGAAAAGTGTTGTAAATATTTAATTAAATACAAAATTTTGTGGACAAATTGCATGGTTATTTTGCATGTGAGCCCATGGAATATATTTTATTTGCAAATATACCCTTGCTAGCATGATTTATTTTTATTTATGGGCTTATATTTCCTAAAAATAAATCATGTGCTCAAAAAATTTTCCAAAAAGAGATGTAAGTGCACGATTGATTACTTGTTCATGTTATATATATTTTATTTGCCATATTGCTTGCATTTACTATTTACTAAAAATTAAAAAAGGCATTTTATTCCTAGTTTGACTTAGAAAATACAAAAAAATATATAATTTTTTTCCAAAAAAATCGAAAAAATCCCTACTATTTATTAGCATATTTTATCACTCCGGACCAAAAATCACAAAAAGTCTCAAAAGAAATCCAAAAAATTAGCAAACCCTTTCTAAGACAAAAAAATATAAAATATTTTCAAAATACCTAAAAATATTAGTTTGTATCCTATATATTCTATGTACTAAAATTGGTTTTGAGAAATTTTGAACTTTTTTACTATTTTTAATTCTCAAATCAATTCGTTCTAATTAAAAATTCATGTTTTATCTTATTTCTATTTTAAAAAAATATAAAAATTAGCAAAAAAATCCCTAAAAATTCTTAAAAGTTGAAAAATATTTAAAAAACACAAAAACATTTTCTTTTTATCTTTTTACTATTTTTAGATATATTTATAATTATATTACTCTATATAGATTATATATACATATATATTATTTTATATACTTTATATTATTATTAATTATTATAAATACATTATAAATATTTTAGAACCTTTATGAAAATGAAAAGGACAGTTCTTTGGGATTTTTTCCTGATTTTTGTACATTTATATATATTCTACAATATATTATCTATATTGTATACATTACATTATTTACGCTTATATACACTCTTATATATTATATATATTAAAAAGAAAAGGAAATTAAAAATCAAAAAATTAAAATTAAAAAATAATTAAAAACCCATAACAACATTGAGTAAATATTGTGCATACTTATACATACGCACACTTGCATTATTTATTTATAAATAATATACATCGCTATGTCTCTTGTTCCCGGTATTCGATACCCTACTCTACTTGCCACTATACACATACTGTTTTGTAGGGTCATAATAAATTTTGATTCACTTGCTTTTGATTGTTTGATTATTGATGTAGGTTGATTGTTTATTTAATTGTGGAGTCTTCATGAGCGGTCTCTTCAGCTACTGTGGTCCTGCCTTGTGAGGACCAAAAGACTGTCTCTTGGATTCTCGGTTAATCAATAAGATAGGCTTATTTCATGGTATTCATGGCACAGACACATATGGTTCATTTATCTTTAAAATCCTTCTTTCTTGCTATTTCATCAAGATAATTTGATACAATCTTATTTTCTCCATAGACCATTCTTGATGAAACATCTCATATCTTATCTTGTGACATTTTGAACTACTAGCAACTTTACCATCAAAAACCCCTCTGCACGAAGCCATAATGCATACTTTCTCACAATTTTCCGATTCAGAATCCTATGAAATTGACATGTTTGTTGTGTTATGCTCCATTTCCATCGATGTACTTTGTGTGTAGTTTCTTATTACACAAATCAGTTTATTTGCTTACAATAATAAAGGAGATATGTATATCACATTTTGTGTCAAATCATGCATTCCTAACATGTACAGAATGGGTTAGTTTCAACAATCTAAGGCCATTAAAATTTGAATCTTAATGGATGTGATAAAAGTCTTGAATTAAATTGAATTTGAAATGGCGCCAATGTGAATTTGAAATCGTTGCTATGTATGGAATAATATAGCTCAGTGGAGTGCAATGTGCACTCCATCCAATATTTCTTTAGTAGTGGAGTTCTAACAATGACAATATTTCC